>JXSR01S004902.1:11293-24866 GCA_000969725.1 Ophiothrix spiculata
TTTTTGTGTCTGTTTGACAGTTGACTTCCTGCTCTTTGTATTTTGCCGAGACTTGTTAGAGGAGAGTCTCTCAAGGAAGTGACTGAATTTCATCAAGAAGGTGGCAAGTAATGGCACTATTCTCCTTGAAATTTTAATGAGATTTTTATATAAAATGTTCTGCTTTTGTGTCATGAAGTGTTAATTAATTGAAATAATGATGTATAATAATTATCCAGATGCTTATAATGACAAATATTGCTGCGAAATAATTAGGGAACAAACCTTAAACCAGAATAACCATTGGATCTCTATTTTGAAAGCAAAAAAAACAGTACTTTTTATTTTGCTGACTGTTCATCAAAACCAAATCTGCATTGATATTAGTCTAGAAAAATACAGTACAGGAAGTTATGGCAAGCAATAATCGTGGACACAAGCCTACATGATAGTTGAAAGCAAAGCTTTAACCGTAACGAAGCCAAGCAATTTTATGTGTATTGTCTGCTGGGTGCAGGCATAGGTCAAATGGTTGGTTTCTATTTAGTATGCCCGAAAGTCAGCCAACTGTAAAACGGTGTGTTCCCGTTTGGTTTGCTATAGTCAAGTACAATTACGATTGTTGTACATTTGCTGTAAGAATAGCTACAAGTTTACTTGAATTGTTGTTCTGTAAATAAATGTACCTTATAAAATCCATATATGACACAGGGACATGATGAAATCACATTCAAATTTCAAATGAGTTCCTCTTGTACCAAAGGAAGCAAAATTTACCTGTTTTGTTTGAATGCAATAATGTTAGATTTAATGTTGTCACTTTGTTTGACATCACTGTTTTATAAGATGGTTCTGTTATAAAAAATGAATTAGATTCCTATTGGAAGTTCATCAAAAAGCAAAAAAGTTATTTCTCTTTATTTTTTATGAAACTTCAAGATAGTACAGGTGTTTAACATGGTGGGTTTGGTCAACCATATAACTTAACGGTATACCTGAACTTCCAAGTTTGCAATTAACCTTTTGCACTTAATTACAATATACTATGTCTAGAAATGATTGAATGATTGTTAAATCACACTAATGGTGTGGTTTTGATACTTGACTTTGCAGTCAAACCGAGGGTGAGGGTGGTCATTATTCATCTCTGGGTATGTTTGATGTAAAAAGGGGGAAAATAGCCCTCCACATGTTCTGGTGATCTGTAAAGAAATTATGGATTTGTTCTTGAGGCTATATTTGTTTGTCATTTTTATGCAATATATTTTAAAAAAATGAGTTCCCCTGCCTTTTTAAGAAAAACAACCACTGCTTTAGGAAGTTACATATATAATGGGTTTTGTTTAAATTTGGTGCATAATGGTATTTAGTTATTTTGCAAGATGTTCAGATTGATTGTATGATAATGAATGTATGTATAATTACTAAACTTTCTGTGGTGCTTTTCATGTCATTTTGTGGTTATTTGGATAAAAATTGGTGAAAGAATATGTTTGACTTAACATTTTTGGACCTGTAATATATATGCTTTGTTATTGTTCTCTATAGGCCTAAACTGAAACTGTTGAGTGCTGACAAATGTGCCTTTTTATGCTGATATTCAAATATTGAAATAGTCACAATTGTATTTCTTTTCTGATTATTAAATTTCTGTCAAATTTTGGATATCCATACTAGAAATAAATTTGTACTGAAACTCTTCTCCCACAATTCACTGAAATGTTTTTCTCTTACATATCCAACAAAGTTGTGTAATTGAGAAATTCAGTCTTCAAAATACAATCAGCAGTTGAATTTTGTTGTATCGAAAGAAACAATAGGGATTTGGAAAGGTAGCACTTACAATAATGATTACAAGGCCATCATGTCATTCGGCTGCTTACTTGTACTTATAAATTCCCATTTTATCAAATATTAGTGTGCAAAATTATAGTATAAAAATAAGCTTTTTATTATCATTGTAACTTAGGAACATTATGGAAAGATTGTCAGGTTATTTTTGCATAAAAGTGAGCCTACATTTCAATCAGCATGTGATATTTGAGATGCTAATCCATCTTTTGTTTCCGATTGTCCTATTCCAGAACCATCAACACCAAAGAAATGCAGGGCACGTTTTGGAGTAGATCAGCAAGAATACTGGTGCAAACCGTGCAGGTAAGATGGGGTTGAGAAATTTAGGGATAATGTAGTGATTATGGCGATGATAAATCAGATCCAAGCAGTTGTCCCTTTTTTATTGTGATACTAATGTGACCATTTGATTACATGTAGAGCTTTATTTTATTTATCATTATCGCTAAAGTGCGACTTATGATCATGGTAAAATAGACCAGTTTGAACAGGTTATCTCTCTCTTACAAAGTGATATGACAAAGACTCCAAATGTGATATTTACGATGAGGGGATGGCCATATCTCCTTTACCGCAAGTCTGATACCTTCCCAGAATTCACAAATGCCTGTACCTACTTGACACTTGGGTAGAGAGCCTGGGTTGGGGAGAGAACGCAGGGGTAAGATTAACATTTTAAATTTCAAGTTAAGCCAGAATTTCTATGACAGTACCTGTAATCTGTTTATAACTTGGACATGAATTATCGCACCCTAACTCAGTGTGGGAAGTACCTTTAGAGAACATCCTAACTCAGTGTGGGAAGTACCTTTAGAGAACATCCTTACTCATTAGACAATATTTATCAAACATTAGTGAATATCTTTGTAGAAAATTGACATTGTTGCTGTTTGATTTGCAATTACATTTAATATTAACAATAATAACAAAGCATAATGATTCAAAGTTAGGATTTGACTCGTACTCCAGGGCCTTCAATAGGCAAAGAATGAGTTTGGTCACAGTGAGTGCTGTCTAATTGAATCCTCTCATGCATTGCTAGCAATTAAGGTAATAATTCATGTAGTTATGCTAGTTATCATGCATTCGTTTTGGTTTGATGACAATGAACCTTGCTTACAATATGCCTTATTTGTATGTAGAATGATGAATGTGCTCCATATTGTAGAGACAATTGTCATGCAGAACAAATACATTAATTCTGCCTTTGAAGCATGTTATTATGCCTGTAATGTTAAGTAATAAATAGCACCTAATTTACACATGGCATGTTATGATGGGAAATATTGAAATATCGGTAATGTCAGTTTAGTAATACACATGAAACAAAGTTTGGTTTTAAAATTTTATCATTCATTGACGTAAAATAGAAAAAGACTTAGGGTAAGGTCATTAAGATACACCTTGTCACTGAAAGGAGATTCGATCCTACCTATGTGAAAAAAGCATGGTTTAACCATGGGTTCTGACCATGTTCAAAACATGGTTAACCATGGTCAATATGATTATGTTTCATCATATTTTCCATATTTGGCCATGGTTACATGTACACACTTATGTTTTGAAACTAAAAAGTGTATTATAAGTTAAATTTTGTGAATCTAATTCTATATTAAAAGATTAAATATACAAAAACTGTCGTGTTAAATTGTATCTGTTTGACCATGGTCAACTATGGTCAACCATGGCCAACCATGGTTAACATGATGGATTTTCTTGTGACCATGGTCAGACATCACAGTTTGAGATTGCCTGACTATGGTCAAACACACTCCAATGATGACCACCCAGAGTTAGCCATGGTAGATACTTTCACTTTAACATTTGACCATGGTTGACCATAGTCAGATAAATGGATTACTTGTGGTGACCATGGTCAACCATGTTCAAGTTTGAAAAATGACCATGTTTGACCATGGTCAACCTTGCCAAAACATGTTTGACCATGGTCAACCATGCTAACCATGTTGACCATGGTCAAGTCACCATGGTTGATCATGGTCAACCATTGTCGACCATGGCTGACCATGCTACCATGGTTCATATTTCGCCTAGGTAGTTCATCAGTCAAGTTTCTGAATCGATACAGTCCTTGCTTCAATGTTTTACTTTGGTTAAACTGCTGTGGATATTCATGTGAAAATTAGGTTTGCTTTGCTTTGACTGTGACGGTAATTACTCTCTTACAAGGGATAAATGCTCTTAAACTGGCAAGCATTACACTTGTTGCTTGTGAAATGTTCAATAAATGATCTATTTCACTGTAATGACCATAGCAGTCAATGTAAGATATTCAGTGATGGGAAGTGGGCTACAATGGTCAGTGAACCTTGAAAGTGTGCTGAGACTGCATGGTATTCCAAAGTCAGGCAGCGGTAATGCACTTTTTAATCACTGAATATTTACTTGTATATTTATATGTATTGAATGAAACCTTCATGAAGATATTATAAACATTGTGAAATCACAGTCTGTGAATTTGGTATCGATCCTCTTTGATTCTTATGTTTATTTTTCAACACTAACACCCATCTTGTGTTCTTGTTTCCAGGAGGAAGAAAAAGTGTATCCGATATGTAGCATCAGATGAGAATGGTGTCGGGAAGGATGACGATGACAGTGATGCAGAAGATATGGACCATTCTCCAGGCTCACCTGGAAACCCAGAATTATCCCCTAAGCCTTCCACATCACGGAGCCCGAACAATTCAATTCACAATTCCCATCCTTCAGAAGAACAATCGTCACATTCGGCAAAGACAGCAATAACGTCATCGTCAACATCGTCATCTTCAACAACTTCAAAACACAATAACTCCCCCCATCCTGCTGAAAGGCACGGTCACACATCGTTACAATCAAGCTCATCGTCGTCGTCGCATCATCATACACCGTCCATGCCACGACCGATGTCACAACCTTCGTCACCGTTTACACATCAACCGGCGTCACCGTTTACTACTCATCAACCTGCGTCACCATTTGGTCACCAGCCTACGTCACCGTTTCCACATTCTCCAGCAATTGTACATATACCTCACCCTTCTGGTGGGCATTCAAATCATTTTCCAGGACTGACAACACAGCCACCAGTTTTAGTGTATCCTTCATCACCTATGTCTATGTTTCCCCACCTGGGATCACCAGAGGCACTCAGGAGTCATCATTTAATAAACGGAATGCCCCCTCCTGGACTGATGTCATCTGTGCCCTCCCCTCAGAGGGCGCATAGGAAAAACGGTAGTACTGAGGTACCACAAGCACAAGACTTGTCAATGAAATCCGCCACAGTTTCTGCATAGTGCTGCTTTGTATTTGTATATATATTTCTAGCTTGAATTTCAAATTCTAGCTTTTTTTGTGCAGAAGAAAACTCTGATCTGTTGAAGGAGGTACCAGTTCCCAAACCAATATGTGTGTGCTGCTCAACACTACTTACAAAAAGTCTGCTGAAAAGTGATGAATGTTGTTTTTGGTAGGATTGTGTCATTATCATGGTCACATTTATATGCTGTCATAAAATGCTAAGAGGCTGTGAATTTTTTCACTATACTATATATCAAACTAAGAAAAGGTTAGACCAGGTTTGAAGTTAGCCCTTGTGTTAAGATATTTTCTTCATAACTTTGTTGGGCATTCTCTTATTACAATTTCTATCCAATTTTCAAATTCCTATACATATCACGGGTTGAGAGCCACAAGACAGTATTTGCACGGGCAGCAATCCCACGATCAAAAGGTTTCAGACCTGATGGTGCTCAATGTGAATGATCTATAAGATCATATGTATAAGATCATTCGTCTGTAAAGACCCATTAGGACTTAAAATCTTTTGCTCTAGGAATTGTTGCCTGTGCAAATATGGCCTTGTGGCTTTAAACTCTCAATATCATACACAATTTCAGTCAAACAGGTCTAATTTTAAACCTGATCTAAATCTTGAATTCTTTGGTGCATATCACATATTGAAAGGGGAGATTCCAAACAACTTTAAATGGTAGACCACAATGAAGCTCAGTTTGGAATAGTCTTATCCTTGCTGAAGGATGCATCATTACACAGTTGCTGTCTTTGTACCCTCTTTTACTGTACATAAGAAACTTTACAATCATTTGTTGTTACAGGTGTATTTTAAGTCTTAAGTGGTTTGACTAATTTTCGGTTTAACCAATTAAAACGAACTTGTACTCCATGCTGGTTTAAAGTGGCAAAGTTCTTACAATATTCATAGCATTCATATGTTGACTTTGTAGCACAATTTTTTCAAGACGTTCATGGGAATCTTGTAAAAGACCGTTGCATTGTCCTGGCTTGTACCAAAATGTAGCATTTTTGACGCACAATTATGTTGGCCAAAAATCACAATTGAAACTTGCTGACATGCGACTCATTTCCCTAGATCTTGTCACATATATCGAGGGTTGAGTCCAACAAGGCTGTATCTATGTAACAACACTTCCAAGGTCAACAAATTTCAACACCTAAGAGTTCTTTGGAGATAAATCATCTAATTAAATAATTCATAAAGTTCTATCAAGACATGATTATTTTTTCCAGATGACTGGTTTGATTATACCTACCATTCATCTTAAAAGAACCATCACGTCTTGAACTTTCTTCACCGTGGGATTGTTGTTACGCAGATAAGGCCTTGCTGCGCTCAACCCTTGTAGATGTCAGAAAAGTCTGTTAACAGTTCAAAATCATTTATCATCTTTGTTACAAACACAAGATACAGAATAGAAGCATAGTAGTCATTGTGTCTAGTAGAGTATCTGGTAGATGAGGACTTGTACACATTGCCCAGAATCACCGTCCTGCCGTACATTTTATCCTATTAAACTGTGTCACATACATGATGGTCTGACCATCAATAAATCTGCCAAAATGGATACTTAAACAAGTTCATTCTAAAATTATGTGTTGTTAGCTAAGTCTTGGGTAGTAGAGTACAAAGACCTCAGCTCAGTTCCTAATAGCTCTTCACAGATATATTGGTGTGTTTCCAAAAAGGTTAGGTCATCAGTATTATGGATCTAGTTATTATCATTAATTTATATGGTAGGCAAATGGCACAAAATGTTGGTGTTAAAAAGAGATTGAGATGTTCAAAAATATGTCATGGATTTGTTATTGCTTTGAATCTGTCAAGCAGAACTGATTATCAAATTTGCTGCATCAATTTTTCAGCCAAAAATGTTGAAAGTGATCAATTTTAGGTTGAAGCAATTATGAAGGAAATGGTTTTTGTGTAGTGGTACTGGGAATTTGTTTATTTGCTTGATATCAGTAGTTCTGTGAATTTCAGTGTACACTCCAGCTAGACAGAATGATTGGCATAACGCAAATACATCGGAGGTATGGGTTGAAGTAATAGCAATGGATGTTGTAGCTCAGTCACTAATGTTGCACACTGAGTTTACTTTGTCTACGTCAATGTGTACAAAAGACTGAACTAATTCAATCCTAGCCAAATGCTTCTTTGTTTGTTTTAACACATTCTGCTGTGCACACACCACTGAACCTAGCTGTAACATTTGTCCAAATATTATGCTCCCAAACTTTTTTTCTTTTTACAGAGTGCACGCTTTTATAACACATTGGAACACACCACTTTTAAAGAAATACATACTTGCATTATATCGCATAGGATTGTTTGCATAGCTTAATTCTCTCTCACCTATTTTTGAACTTTGGTCCAATTTGGAGCAAATGGGGCTCTAAATATTAGTTAAAGCTTAACACACTACCAAAATTGGGTTATGAGCTTGGAACATGATGCATGGAGTCTACCAAAAAGTACATGATATGTAAACATTTGTTTAATGCTAGTATTGCAAACAACAAGTTCCTGGTGCTAATGGCTTGTTTACTGTGCATGTAGAACTTGGGTGTTGATGGAGTAAAAGCAAAGAGCTAACATGGCAATTTTAATGGTAGAATGATAGGAGTGTCGGTGGTATGGATGGGACATGGAGTTTCTTGAAACATTTGGTTTTTAAATGAGACCATGTATTAAATTTCAAACATCCTCTAAACAACTAAACATAAATATTATGTGATACATGTCCTTTGCTGCAATAATCGATGCTGCTAAAATAAACATCCTCAATGTTTGTATGTTAGATTAACATTTATGCTGACTTGCACACACTGTTCAGCTTCACTTATAACATAGAGGGCATCGTCATCAGTTATCCTATGAGTGTTATCAAAATAACATTTGATGAATATCTGAATGTTTCAACTTGACATATATGTATCATTTGCCCCAGTCTGCTCTACCTGTCGTTAAAAGTGAATGTGGCACATTTTGATTATGTGTTTTTCATGCTCATTCTGAATGTTGATTAAGTATCAACCAAATGTCCAACCATATCAAATTGAATATTATGATTTTTTTTTAAAAATGTGATAGTACGAAATCGTTTTAATTAAAGGCCTTCAATTGAAATGACAAACACAGACTTCTATTAATAACAGGTGGATGCAAATCATGCAATTTCAAACGTCACAAAACAAAAGTTTATGAAATTGTACAAATTCTGTTAAAGAACATTGAAAAGTGTTTAATTATCAGTATAATTGTATTCAGTTTTGTGTGGCAGTAGAAAAAAAACGGTGAAAAGATGATGATATACATACATACGTTCCATGTGTTGTATTTGTAGCCTTCATATTTACTGCACTCTGCTTAGAATTCACATCTAGCTATGCTTTGCAGTACAGACTTCTGGTACTCAACCCTTGATAGATGGGTTGGGACATAATTTCTTTTTGAGCTACCAAATATTTGGTGAACAAGTATTTGTTATTACATTATTTCCAATGCATCTACAAATTAAGAACGGATGCTTGGTATTGTAATATATCAAACATTTGACATCAAATAAAACTCAAGTGTGGTGTATTGATTTTTCATCACCAAGCCTCCGTTATAATTTGTTAAAAAATACACTGGAATTATATATTAGATTATGAGATAACAGAGACTTGTTGCACCAGATATTTTGTAGCTCATAATAACTAAGCCTAACCCTAACACTTGGTAAATATATCAAGCAGGTGCATGTAGGGTATCATGTGCAGCACACACCACCAGGCTCAATGGCATGAACACAAATATAGAAGTGAAAGTAATGATTGACACTTGAAAATGGGCTGTAGTTAATTGACAATCAGGAAAACAATTTAAGTGTACGATTGCTATTCTGTTGATGTGAGCAGGATTGGTATAATGTTTTAAGAAGAATGAGCATTTGGTTTTTGTTCTGTGACGTATATTATCACGTGCAGCAAGAATGCCCTTGCAGATAGGTGCTAGTACTGTAACTGCGCTCAACAGGATTTATTAGGCATTAGCGAGCAGCTCTGTATAGATTCCAAGTGATCCTTTCTACTCTACAATCAACAAATAATGCCACTATTGCAGCTGAATTTTAGTCAAATTGATTCAAATTCTTGCATAATTTTGGCTGTCACATAATTTTGGCTGGTAACAACCCTTTTGTGTATCCATTAGCTTTTCTCATTCTGTTAATGGGAGTAGAAATCTTCATGCAACTGATGCAATGGTCACATAACCACCGGTTGCCGACTGGTGCCTGGAGATTGGAAGGAAGCCGCAACACCGAAACATCTGTATGAATGACATCAGTGAATGCTTGCATTGCCTGGTTGGTCACTGGTCACCGCTGGTTGTTACTGAACCAGAAGATATTGTTAACAAGCCGTAAGGTTTTAACTCTGGAGTTAAATTCTTATGGCATGCAACCCCGGTCTCCATAAGGGCACCATCCAGTAACTGGTCGATGTCCGGTAGGTATCCGCTGAATTTCTACTTGGTATAACGCCATAAACACATCATAATCTCGCCGCAAGGTTATGTGACCAAGGTATTATTTCGATTGCATTTCTGAATTAAGGTGATGGCAGTGACCTGGTTAAAAATTCAGTAGAGACTACAGTGTGCAAATTAAGGAAAAATATCTGGTAATTCTGCGGATTATCATGTGCAAAAATTGGTAATCCGCAAGTATTTTTGGTAATCCGTAGTTTGTATTCAAATAAGAAAATTTAAAATTTGAAGGATTCTCAATAATTTAATGATTCTGATAAGGCTTAGTAAGGAAAGGCTAGCAGACAACAATATTTAATGACTACTACCATGCTACTGCAACTATAAACCAATAGTTCATGCCTCAGTGAGAAATGTTTCAAACAATCTTTGAGCATTTGGGCTAGACATCCTGCGGATTACCAGCTATGAAGTTATGGTAATCCGCACAAAATTTTGGTCTTCAGGATGCCCAGATTACCAACTAATTTGCACACTGGACTACACCTCATGTTTATTCATCATGTACTTCTTTGGTGGTAGAAAGACCTATCCTCTGACATACAGATTCCTTCATTTTTTATTATATACAGTAGCTGTGTAATTATTATTGTACTTGATTTGATTTTCTTTCTACCTCAATGTATAGTGATCAGTCATAGCAAAGAGATAACAAACTAACAAATTGTTGACTGAAGTTAACCAGAATTTGAAGTTGAGCTAAATGCAGGCCATATGTATTACTGATTCTATTGTGCATTTGTTTTAGATGAGACAGCAGTTGTCAGTTCTGATGCTGAGGCTAATGTGGTTATCTTGTACATTTGATTATAATTTGTGTCATTCTTTAAAATACACTCGAACATTTCGTTAAAAAAATTGCTTCACTTTTTGAATGAGTGACACGATGTGGCATGTGCAAAAATAATATTAAATTAGCCTTTGCAACAGATTAGCAATTTCTACTGTCTCATCCAAAACAATATGTTATAATTACATGTCATATTCTGGAAGATACACATTTCAGATTATTTAGCTATGAGAAAAATTATCTCTTCAGGAGAACACCCACACATTTTATGCAGAAGCCATACAGTTTATGTAAGGTTTCGGGCATGTTCTTCCCAGAAATCAAAATAGCATTGTATTGGCGTAAGGAGTATTCTTAAGATCATTTAAGCTCATTAATTCAAGGATTCGATATATGCACAAGAAATTAATGCTCAGTTGCATTGTATGACCTGTAGAATTCTTTAAGATACTAAGTATCATCCGCTTATTTATTACGGCCAGTTTCTGTAATTGTGATCAACGTGTGAATCAGACAAATCAAAGACCTCATGCCGGTGTCACTAACATTTAGTGATGATCACTAACCCACATTATGATCGCTAACTCCAAAAATAATAGCTAAATTGTTAAAAGATACCCGCTATTTAGCGATCATTTTTGGAGTTAGCGATCAAAACAGGGTTAGCGAAACCATCGCTAAATGTTAGTGAAATTGGCCCCTGCTTAGTAACATACATGAGAATATTGTAAACATGATATCTTTCTAATTTGTAGTGTTCCATTTTTTTGTGACCATAGAAATCTGAATATGGAAGGTCAAATGAGACTAATGAATATTTCTGAATATGTTAATAGTCAAAAGTAATCAACTCAGCTTGGTCCTTCTTAAAAGAGTGCCCCGTTCAGTTAATGAGTAATGAAGACAAAAGTTAAGAAAGAAAGTGTAAATCTTTGATCATCATCTAGCTAATTCTGGTAGAACCAATCATGAGGTGGTAGAATCTTTTAAGATGACATACATTTTGCTGTTCATTATGGCTGAACACTGCAAGATGTTAAAATAATATATACTAACGTTAATCTTAACCATCCTGTATCCCGCAAAATTCAAAAAATTAGCCCAAGTTTGAGTACATCATAGACCAAGGCAGGCTATAATTCGTGGATTGCCATAGCTTAAACTGAAATCATACGACTGCTATTTAAAATAGAACATTGCCAAACAGATTAACATGACTTCAAACCACAGATCATAGTATGGGATTGTTAGTAAGATGAAACCATTCAAAATATTTTGAAAATGAAATAATTCTGCTTCAGTATAGTCAAGTTCATCTCATACTAGCTAGTTGTCACTTATACCAACAAAAAGAATTGAAAGAAAATTAAGATCACAAACCATGCAGTGGACAAAATCATTGAATAAGAAAAAAATCATTTTTGTCGTTTTCAAATTTATTGCTTGTGGTTTTTGTGTTATGCAAAATCTGAAATGGCCAGCCAGGTGAATGGCATATCAACTTGAACCTTACGGGTGTCATATCGTTAGGTGTTACATATTTGTACTATTGCTTGGCATTGAACCCTGCATAATTCCATATACAAGTGTTAACTCAAACAGGCCTAGTTAAGTAAGTCAATAATTTATTTTATACCATCAGATCTATGTACACACTCGCCTCCCACTCAACATATGGCAGAATTTCAAAATAAACTTTGATGCATTCAACATTGTGCACTCAAATAATGTTCACGCGCATGTTTAACCAGCATGTTCATATCGAGTTACACCTGCCATTGTTCCGAGGCATTTTTGTGATATCTGTTTATCTTCAAACTGCTACATGGGCATAACTTGTATTCATCCAAGCATTTTATATTGACAAAAAAGATCCCCTACTGCAGTGCCATTGTTTGTGTTTGATTTTCATGATCAGACTTGTGTCAATTCATAAATAGAGACCAACTGTAAGTTTCTTTGAATACGGTCATAAAGGTTTACCTATTTGAATGGGAAAGTGCAATGTGCATGTCTTCAAGTTCACTAGGTTTTCTCAATAAAGTGTTTAAAATAGACAGAATGAGGTCTTGTGATTTAGATTTACATTTTGATTCAATTGATTTAGTGAATCACAAGGTGGGCTTGTACCTGAATCTGTTCCAGTAAGATTGGAATTTGTGACATGTTGCTGAATTCTGTCCAATATGTGTAACTAATTAGGCTGATGTCATTTAAGGTCTTTTCTGAATTGCTGTCACAATTGTATTTTTTTATTGCGGCAGACTACCATGAATCTGCAATTTTAATTGTTGCATTGTTTTTCATGATTGTGTTGCGAGAATAGATTAACCCTAATGGATTTATTCTTGTAAATGTATGTCTTCACCAGAATTCAAACTGGGGACCTCTCGTTTCCCAAGCGAGTGATACCTATAGCAAGCCACCACTGAGTCGCTGCCCGGCTTGTGTTTGCAGCAAAATTTTCCAACAAGATCAAGATCATGCACTTTGACATTTCGACATCACACTTTTCTTGCGACAGCCACAACACACTCTGAAATTAATAATTGAATACCTAACCTAAAATTTTGCATTTGTTAGGAGAAACAAACGGACCATTTTTGTTCTTGATTCCATTGCTGTAATGCCCTCTAATGTGGCTGAGGTGAATGCCTCTTTCAGCGTCTGATATTATCATGCATTTTTGTTTTAGCAGAATGACTGAAGATACGAGTCTTGTTAAACTGTTGTTACATAGTCTACTATGGCACCCCGCACTAGAACATATAAATGATTATTCCCATCTAGATGGAACTCACAAGCTAACCAGCTCATGGTATGTATGGTACCTCTGTGATGGGATTACCTTTGCTCACGGATTAAGAAAACCTCACAATTCCTGCCTGTTTAGTGATGATCAAAGTATAGTAAATGTTGAATTGGATTTAACTATAATAGCAGCTATATGTTTTATTCTACTTAAAGCATGCTAGAATTTGTCATTTTTTGGCTAATATTGATATAAAATTGGATGGATTGAGCATGATACAAAAAGATATTGGTCGAGCTATGAGTTTTACGAAATATCGTGCGAGACGCGCAGCGTCGAG
>JXSR01S004902.1:46457-62784 GCA_000969725.1 Ophiothrix spiculata
GGTGGGGGCGTCGCACCCCCAAATTTGACAATGTACAAAAAAGGTCCACAAACATTCCCTAATTGACCACCAAAAGAACGCCTAAAAGCGCCAAAACAAGTAAATGTAAGTCTTTTTTAAATAAAATACTACACAAAATGCTTGAAAAACTGCAAAAAAAAACCCTACTAAAATTAGTTTAGGGTCAACCAAAACGAAAATTTTTCCTCCAAAAGGTCCACTTTTTGAAAATTCGCACACCCCTTGAAAAAATCCTGGCTACGGGCCTGCTTAAAGCAATACAATAAAGTGTTAAAAATGAAACGCCCCCTGTCACCCATGACTTTTGATTTTTGGGCTTATTGGCTTTGTTTTTGGTAAATATGACCCTCCAAACGATTTGGCTCATAGATGCTTACTTTTTCTGTTATGGCCATTTGTTGAATTAAATTCAGATTTATTTCCATATGTATTAGTATAGGAAAGCATGCATGTGCTTTTTATCCCTTTTGTGACAAAACAAGTTTTTTTCACAAAATACACTTGAAAACGCTTTTATATAGGTACATTCGTCCATTTAATGCTGTTTTTACTATAAACCATTTTTTGATCAAAATCATATATAATATATATACTAGTACAGAATAATCCTGCAAATTGAATAAGTCATACCTACAGGCTACGGTACAATTTAATTCAAATATTGTTTGATAATACAGATGCTCTTATCATGGGCATTAAATTCAAAACAGTAAGGCACTCTTTGTAGTCGTAACTCCTGTACTTTGTTAAACAAGATGGTTCGCAAACCAGTAGTCTCGCCTGTGTTAACGACCGCCTACTTCAATGGCCGCCTACTTCATTAACCGCCTACTTCTTTAATCGCCTACTTACTTCATCATCCATCATAATAGAACAATTTGACACATTTACCTTTGAAATTGGACAAAGTTGAACATTTGACCTTTCTTTTGACCTTTGACCCCACGGGAAAGGTCGGACGACGGGGTCACCATTGACACTTTTGATCGCTGGTCCAAGACGAACAATTTGACACCTTAACCTTTGAAATTGGACAAAGTTGAAAATTTGACCCCAATGGAAAGGTCGGACGACGGGGTCACCATTGACACTTTTAATCGCTAGTCCAAGACAAACAATTGGACACCTTAACTTTTGAAATTGAACAAAGTTGAAAATTTGACCTTAACATGACCTTGGATGACCTTTGGACAATTTTTTTGACCTTGAAAGTATCCCAAGGCAACTTTTTGATTATTTTGGACATTTGACCCCAGATGACCTTTTGACCTTGCCCTTGGGTCAATCACTTTCTATGGTCTAAGTTTAATCCATGTGGGGTCAGGAGTTCATGAGTTAGGACCTTGACCTCAAAATGACCTTGGATGACCTCAGGTCAACTTTTTGAACAATTTAGAAATTTGACCTCAAATGACATGTTGACCTTGAATGACCTTCACCGCACCCCCCCCCCAAAAAAAAAAAAAGGGCGCGTGTGCTAATCCCGATCCATGTCACCAAGTTTCATTACCATAGCCCTTACGGTTTAGGATATATACTTAAAATAAAAAACACGCACAAATTATGCAAATTAGGGTACTTTATATGCATAGTTAGCGTTCAAATTCAGCTTCAACCCTACTTACTGACCAAATATCATCAAAACCCGCATCAAAATAGGGCATACGGTTTCCGAGATTTGCTCCGGACAAGAAATGTGGACGGCGGACAGTTTTAAAGAATGGTATGTCTCTTCCTGAAAAATTATCAGGCTAGACAAAAAGAAAATATTACAACAGATTTTATGGTAAACATAATCTTGGCACATTTTGTTGATATATCCTAGGGTATGTCCCAACAGAAAAAATATTAGAAACCATGTGAGCAATAATATTGTTTAATCTTGATTCGGAGATCAAAACTTGGTGATCAAAGATGCAAATATAACATAGGCCTAAGATCGTAATTTAATCCATTAATCAATGGAAAATAATATATGTTATTTATTTTTTAAAAGACATCAAGTCTTACGAAATATGATATAATCATAACATTATCTCTTCAATTCACGAAACGGAATCTTATTCTTTTGGACCCTATCTGAGTAAATGATCGACATTATAATATTATAATTCCTGGTGATTTAAAGGGACTAGCCTAGATTCCACTTATAATTAAAAACTTCTGGAAATACTCTGAGTAAAGCTTAAAAATGTAGTAATATCCAAAAAAGTACAAAAACTGTAATACACAGAAATGGTTCAAATTGAGAGATAACTAATTTGCAATATATCATTCTTTGATGGTGGTGTGACTGACTATCTTGTGTTTTCTGAATCCTAAATTTGTACCTCAGATCTGGGTTTACCGGATAAAAAATCAAACAAAGCTCTTAGAGATAATTTAATACATATTAAAAGAGAAACAATTTCATCAAAAATAATTTGTTTACCCATCACATGTGTAGAAACAAAATCTTTTTAAATTTTGAAACTAGAAACACTGTTTTCACATCTTTTTTTTCGCCGGCAAAAAAAAATTAAAGCAGGTAAAGAATTGCAATTTTCTCCAATATTCCTCAAAATCATGGAAAACTACTTGTAGGTTATAGTACTATAAACATGTTCTACCGATTAATGAAAAAAAATAAGTAAGTAAACAATTAGTGGGAAGAATCTAGACCAGTCCCTTTAACACACTCAAGAAAATATATAAAGTCACAAATAACTTTGGTAATTTTAAAATTGATCAACTCTGTTCAATTATCATTATCAAAACTGTTCGACTTTAATCTTCAAATTGGAACAGTGTGAAAGTGCTAAAGATGCCCCTGAAATTATTATGGTCAGGATTGTCATAGCCTCAGGGGTTCTTCGGACCCCTGTCTATAGTCTTAACCTGGACTTTTTGTACCTGGTATTGATTCTACTATATACAATATGCATCATGTAAATATTTAGTGTAGTGACCGGACCATTAATCCAGGAGGACAATGATTACTGAAAACTTGGACTTGAAACTGAGTCTTGGGACCATGAGTTCAGTGGACTTTTATAACTATCACACCTGCATATATTACAATCATTTACATAATATAGTGCAATTTTTTTTTACTTATTTCTTTTCTATTTACATAAAAGCCTCATCCCCAGGGTTGCATACTTTCTTTTGCCGCTCAGGAGAAAACAAGACACAAGCTACACTGTATAGTCAGTTATATGCTTGACTAGCTTTAAACTAGTCGGTCTACCCTGTCAAGCATGCTTAACTAGTTTATTCTAGTCGAGCAGATAGCCAAACTAGTCGAGCAAGCTGAACTGGTTTCAAAACTCGGAAAAACTAGTCAAGCATGATCGACTAGCTTAAAATTGGTGCTAGACTAGTTTCGCAACCATTCTGGAGAAAAGAAGTCGGGCTGGATTGGTGGATTGACTAGATTAAAACTAGTCAAGCTATACATTGCAATAACACGTCATGTCAAAGGCCATTCCTTTCATCTTGGAAAAGCTTATTTCAACGGGCAATTGCAAAGTACTGCACAGTGATGTCATTCTTCTTTGCCGATCTTTTTTGAATTTTATACTTAATTCTGTACTTCATATAAATTATTTATATTATGGATTTATTATTAACGCTGTATATAGCGTTTACCCATACTTCACATAATGTGTCACCGACAAGCATGGTAAGCTTAATACTGGTTGTTTAAACAAATGGAATTTGTGTCATGGGATAGCAGAGTTCACTGCTGTGATTGAGGTGCAACAGGCAAAATGGATGTCCATATTCAGCCCAACTAGCTTTGATGGCCTTTCAATTAGGCTGAAATTGACAATATGTATTTCTACAGAGTGGGTCTGAAATTCATTAATTAAAATTGATTACTTTGATGACACATTTGCGTCTGCATAATAATTGTCCTCGTATATATAGCGCAGCGATGCGGTGCGTGATTAACCAAACGCGTTAGTAAAGCGTACGTTGAAATTGCGCCCGCGAACTTGCTGGTGCATACCAGTACTGGTGCATACAACAGTCAACTGAATATTTGCTCTACATGAAACAAATGCAATTACCAATTGTTTCTCGGAGGAAACACCTTAACTATATGTATATCTCTTTAAAATTCGAGCTCTCTAACATCTCTTTTAAGACTATTTTAATATGTTGCACAACTCAAGGCAATACGACTAACACTCCTTCCACTATCAGACATTTTTTTGAAAGTGACCAATTTCAGTTGTGTTCAAGCATTGATATTCCTCTCATAAAAACCGTACGTCTGAAAGTTGATAGATTCTATTGAGGAGTTATATAAAATTGCATAGAAACTGTTGAATGAATACATGCTTAAACAAAACAATAAGGACAATTATACCGATGTCGGTCAACAACATCTGTAAGTATACTAGTATTCCGAGTCTGGGTAAAGCCAAGTACAACTTAGCACTTTCATAAATACATCAAGGTGCAGTATTGTATCTATTAAAATCTACCTTTAATACAGTGGCATAGATGTTAGATATGGCACAACAGAAGTATCAAATATACAATGTATGATACAGAAAATTACCTATAGAATATTACAAAACTATATGACATCAAAATATAAGAAGTCACAATGCAAAGAAAAAAATCAGAAATGTAAATCTCAAAAACTAGAGCGACCCAACGGGTGCACTTTTGGTATAATTTGTAAAGAACTTTAGACATAGTGTAGTCAAATGATGTTTCTACAATTGTAATAACCCATACAAGTTCTAACACCTAGTGCAATTTAACAACCCATAGACATACATTACACAATATACATGGCTTTCGTAATCAGCCCATGTGATTTACCAAATTTAAAACTTTTAAGAGAAAACATTTTAGAAAAACATTAGAGTGATTTGCATAGAAATACACGTTTGTATACAATCACCTTCAAAGTCCTTATAGTTTATAGAAAGACTTTTGTATAAAATATTTCAAGCCTAGTTTTATTGAAAGACTTTTTTCTGCTAATTTTGTTCTGTTGTTGTCAATAAGATGGATGGTGTTAGTGTATCGAACTGAGAGAATTCTTTTCCGCTACAGATAGGGTGACAACCACATACAAGTTACATAAATATGAATCCATGTAATAATGATTTAAAACACTGTATTGACTGATAATCGTATGACTTTTTAACTACATACATACACGTTGATTCTAAATTTAATTCTTGTATATAAAATTACGATTCAAAAACGCTGCTCTGACAATTACATAGTGTATGTTGTGACTTTTTGACTACAATCATAATTCTATGTTTAATTAATGATTCAGACGTTGACAATTACGTTGCACATATCGTGACGTTTTAAATACATAGATGATTGTAAGTTTTGTTCTTGTAATTTCGATTCAGAGACATTGACAATTAAGACACAGATGATTCTAAGTTTAATTCTGATAATTATATACGATTAAAAAACGCACTTAATTACAGTGTGTATGTCGTAACTTTTTATTATTTATATATAGATGAGTCTAACTGTAGTAAATTGAATGGTATACATATTATATTGCTTATTTCTTAATGATTCTGGATACTTAAAAAATTCTTTGCCATTACTTTTTGGATCCATTTAAATAATAGATACAAACTTCTTACAGCATTGCCTGCTGTCTTTTCTGGTCTTTTTTCCTTCTTTTTTGTTAAGTACAAGGGGACAGATATTAAATTCGTTATCTACACCTCCGAATCAATTGATAAATGTATCAATACTCCCAAAATTTATATCAAATGTGTAACCTTCATAAAGTATTTTGTGCATATAGTTTAAAATATTGCTAAATTGCAGATCAAGTGCAGGACCATAAAATATACTACATTTAGTGGTAAATTTCTCTTTAAGAATAAGTGTAGAATAAACCGACATAATTATTTTTACGACAGTATTATTATATTACATGGATATTTGTATGATTATTTTGAAGAGTAGGAAAATTAGGTGGGATTATGACTGAATTGGGTACAAGTTGAATGGCGTGATGGATGCATGGTGACCTCCTGATGGACGATGTGACAGTCCAGACCATGCAGTTCATGTGGTCGTCATAGCAATTTGGAACTCCAAGAATCACGAAGTTCCAAGTCCCTACCCAGCGGATCCTCAGTAAGCACCATGTGGTTTAGATAGGTTGTTCATGTGCATCCCAACGGGTATGTAACAGTTATGCCTGAAGGGAAAAAATAAAATTTAGAGAAGTAACTAAAGGAAAGTAAAACTCACGTGCATTGTTGCACTATTTTTAGTAACAAGGACACGCTCAGTATCAACAGTATCCTTCTATTCATTAGCAAATATATATCTGTAAAAGTAAATTTCCTTGTTCTCTAAACATTGCTAAAATAAGCATCCGGATCCCGGGGGACCGCTCTGGATGGTAATTGGTACTCGTGCTCTACGGTTTTGGAAAAAGGGGTCGTTTTTAACTTTTAAGCACAATTTTCCCATTTAGGGTTGTAAATTCAAGCATCCTTTGCCACTAAGGGTAATTTTTCACTTTATGTCCTCAGGTGAGTATCATGCTGTACAGGTTTTGCATAAAATGTTTAAAAAAGCATAAGCATAACTCAATGTAAATGATTTAAAAAACCTCAATTGTATACATTTTAATACCTAATTTGTAAGACCCGGTATTACAATCGTGCACCATTACGTATTTTGGGGTGCGATTTACATTATCTTGCGCCATTTAGGGTTGTATTTTTTGCTCAACAATTACGCCATTAAGGGTTCAATTTTGAGGTGCTCTGAAAAGCTTGAGTACCACTTTAGTATCCTAGCAGTCCCCCGGGATCCGGATATAGATTATCATAGTCATGGAAAGCGATTCCTAAACATGTGTAGATGATTTTTTAAAAAATTTATTTTATTTTAAAAATCGAAAGTGATATATTACACTGGTTTTGGTCAAATTGAAGCTGCGAATGTCACAGTTGGATAAAATAGTTCTTAGAGACAAATGAATTTGATCATGCATTATAAGTGGAGATGTATAAATAAAATAATCACCAACGGTTAATTAAAAACAAACAAACGAACAAAAAATTCTTTCAAAACAAATACAGCTAAAAACATGTTCAAGCATTTGGTAATCAGAAATGATGTACTTGGCCACGTATAATCAATTAGTTAAGTATCGGACGTAATTATATATAACATTGGATTCTGCCTGCATGCCTTGTTAACCTTGGTCTGGTAATTAATTAAACCTATTATTTTCATCTGTTTTCTGTGACACGCGGAAGTAATTTGCTTTTACGGAACTTACTTTGGACATCTGCACACATGGTACTGCTCCTCTTCATTATCAATTATTTCCCGCTCGTATCCATGGTGATCATCGAAATGACGATTCTGATGGCGCTGAAGTTCACGGCGCGATTTTGAAGAGCGTTCCTTGGTTTTGCTGCTGGAGCTCTGACCATGTGCAATCAGATTATCTCGCTGTAAAGTAATAAATTACAGAATGAGACCCCATCTCGAATAAGGCAAAGAGATACACAAAACATCAACTACATATAACCATGCAGATAATGTAAACGTCATCAAAATACCATACTAGTGATACTATTCTTGCTTCAAATCGTATCACTTGAATTTTCAAGCAATTACATAGTCGAAAGTTTACTAGCAGTTTTGATGAAGGTTTCTAAAGTAAACGAAGCTATACAATACGGTATCATTCAACGCATATATGTCTAATCACATTTGCGTGGCCATTTGTCTCCATGAGTAACAAAACATTACCGTATTACATGACTCTATCGAATCAATATATAACAGAATATGGGGGATGTCACATTTGAATGAACACCTGCTACCACATCTCAATATTTGGTACACCGATTTATATGATTGCGATTGCACTGACAGAAGTGCGCAAGTTAGCACAAAGATACGTTTGCAAATAACATGAGGCATTTTAGACAACAGTATAGGCAGCCAATAGCACCAATCAAGGCCAAGCGGCTACGTTACCACGTACCTCGCGTGATCACGCGATTGTGATTTGCATACTTCGTATTTACCGGTTCACTAAATTTTTATCGATAAGCCCGAATGGCAAGAATTATCTTTTTATGGATACAGAAGACAATTGATCAATTATAAACCTATGATTTGTTTGTTAGAGTCAAATCATAGTTCTTTTTGAGCTACCAAATATTTTGTGTAATTTGTGTAACAAGTCTTTGTTATCTTATAATCTAGTATTATAATTCCAATGCATCTTCTAATCAAAAACGGATAATTGGTGTTATAAATCACCAAACATTTTCACCAAATACTCCTCAATGTGGTAGTATTGATTTTTCATCACCAAGCCTCTGTTACTTACTAATAGAAAATACATTGGAACTCTATATCAGATTATAAGATAACAAAGACTTGTTGCACCAAATATTTGGTAGCTCAAAAGAACTATGTTGTGGCCCTAAGTCCCTTTTCAACATGTTGATTTGTAAACACTCGTATATTCAATGGCTGTAATGAATGAAGATTTGAAGAGGTTTCAAAAGGGTTTGTTCTCTACATCCCGTTGATTTGATGATCCGTGATAGTCTATGGAAAAATCCAATAAGACTGTAGCCGACAAAACTCGAGAAACCCCACAAAACGTCGGAAGATTAAATTGGTATATTTGTAATCCTTTTTTTTTATTACCAATTCAGAAAAAACTATGAGATATTCTGGAAAAAATCGTACATCTTTAAAGCAAGTGAAATGCAAGACACTTTTATTTAGATAACCAACAATTTGAAAAAATCCACTATTTCAAAAAAGCTCATATCTCCGCCCAATTGTAGCTCACATTTCACTAAATTGAGATATATTACAAATGATGTTCTTGGGTGTTTAGTCATTTAGCTATTCAGACCGTTCGTCCAGGTAAATAGTCAAATTTCACATAAAAATTAGTCTGAATTCGGCAAGCTTCGCATTGTCGTTCAACAGGTAATCAATACATAATAAGGTGCAATTTTCCAAAAAGGAAATCTTTATGCGTGTGTTTTTCTTAGTGGCTAGGGCTTGCAAGTACCTTGTTTAGATCATAGTATTTCTGTGTGGCATCCTTCCTCTTATGATAGCCTTGGTGGAGCTCATGAAGTAGAGGGTCGTGGATCTGTGCGTCTTTTTGACGATAGTTGTAGAATAGCTGTGGCGGAAATAAACGAATTAAATGTATCAGTTGCGCAACTTTAAAAGAATCGCATGACAGAAAGTGAATCCATTATTTTTATTGAAACTAAAAGTATTTCCCAGGGACTTCAGTATTTTTTCTCTATACAAATATCAACCACTAGAGGTGTCACTCCCTTTTCGATTAATTGTGAAAAAGCAATATGGTTTTGTCGTTTAATGAGAAATGACCTTTTTACATTAAAAAAAAGTATTTTGAAAAAAGGAAGAAAGAAATCATTAGAAACGAAAATGAGATAAGAATAACATAAATGTACCAAAATCGGAACACTGATCAAGGAAATATGAAATTCGGTCAATTTCATATCATTTTCGGTTTACATATTATTGGAATCGTGAAACTGAGAAGTAACTGTTTTACAAAAAACTCTTAAAATTAAGCGGGGAATTTCTTTGTTTACTTACCGGTGGTTTAGGTCCATTGTTTAATATTGCTTTAGCTTCTCTTAGTTCCCTTTTGACAGAGTCTAACTGACCTACTACCGTTTCCCTGTCTCGTCTTTCTCTCTTGAAATCACTTTCATAAGCATGAGTCTGTGGGAAAAAACAAACACATCAAGTAGATAAAAATAGTCAGCTATAGTCCGAATCCTGTTTACCAATTATAAGTTTATATTTATCCGTTCACATTTTATTACCGATATAATATGTTTTATACATGCCTATTTAAGAGTTATAATCAGAACTTATAATACGAAACTTACTTGTAAGATACAGTTTTATTCGATTTCGTAATGTTCAACCTTTCCCTATAATTTCGCAATATTAGACCTTTACCTAATGCCCTTACTATCAGCCTTCAACTGAGAAGTCCTCACTTTAATACAATTTGGACATTCTTGAAGAAATGCAAATAGTATTATGTTGACATAATTTGCATAATTTTGTTCTATACTTCCGCTTCTGTGTGGGCGAATGTGTATATATTATGTACGATGTCATTCAGCAAAATTCATCACACGATAAAACATATATAGTATTATATAAGCTACATGGTACTTATCTATTTTCTTTACCACAACGACTGCAATCAGACACCTTTTAGTAATAGTTAAAAAAGACAATTTCTCAATTAGATTCCATTACATTTACATCCATCAATTTCTTACCTGTTCCCGGTAAAGCTCGACCTTCTCCTTCAGTTCATCCTTGGACAAACTCCTCTCATCCTCATCGATCAGTTCTCCAGGTTCAGCACCAGATGGGGCAGAACTCCTCTGATGTCTTGCTGATTGCCTATCTAGCATCTTTTCTATTAGATCTTCTCCCGTTATACACATATTAGATGGAGGGATGAGAAGTCCAGAAGGGCGAGAAAGCCTAAGGCTACCTTCCGCAGCCATTTGTTGTATTTCTGCTGTGCCTGCAAGTTTGGGGTCCATTGATCTCAGTAAACTGTTCTCCTCGCACTTCTCTGTCAAAGTCTGTTTAAGAGCAAATAACAATCCGATGTTAAACAAAAGAATTATTTCTCATCCTTACAAAAGTGTTTGATATAACAATCACATTTTGTTCAAATGTGAAATTGCAAGAGAATATATTTTAATGTACAATTCATACATTTCCTTTTATACTGTCTTCGGATCCAATAAATGATTACTATATGAACCTTAACCGAAGAATTGGTAGGTGTTTATTTCTAATACATGAAAAAATTATCTATTTATCATATTTATAAAAAGCATATTATCTGATTTCATTCATAACTGTACCGCGGTAACACCGTGCAATTGAATGTAACTTAATGTTTTACTGATTGAAAGTGGAATTATCCCTTACAAATTTTTTAACAAAATAGGAATACATGAAAGCTTTAATTATTTTGCATAAAATGTAATCTTACCCCGTTGAGTCTCTTAATCTCATCCTCCAATTCATTCTTCTGTTTCAGCAGAATCCGGGCGTACTTCTGACTCTGCTCACATTTCTGCTGCTCTTTAGACAATTCACCTCGAAGCTTCTCTGTTGTACTCTAAAAATCAAATTTGGAAATGGGGTCTTATATCATAAGAATTTTTTAAAATCCGATAGAGATTTCATATTCCGGGGATCCAAAATATTCGGATGTATGTGCAATTGACTGATATCTCAAATATCAAGTCTGGTTACGTGATGAAATGGTTCGTCTGACACAAACATGAAATGGGTAAACTGACAAAATGGTTTTATATCGTTTTGGTAATTGTTGCAGATCGTCATTTTATTGCTGTAGGTTTTTTAATATCACCATTGCTATAATTATTAGAGATTTTGACATTGTCCTGGCTATAATTGTTGCAACTTGCTGATGTTCATATCATTTTTATACGCCATTGAAGTAGTGACGTCACATTTATGATAATTAGATCAACACGTGCGATCTGGTTCCAAACAAATGATCATGTCCGTAGTGGTTCCACTGATCACACGTATTAACACAATACACGTATGTGCATATGAAAATCAGACCATCTTTACATTCGATTTTTTCACAAACTGAAAAAATAGAGAAAGGGATGACCTTCTTGTCTATCATAAGACTCTTTTCTATAACATATTACCGTGGTTTATGCTTATTTTTGCTTCATTTGGATTCAAAAGTACTAAAATTATAATAGGAATAATTTTTATTCCCCACAGACTTAACGTGTGGTTACAATGGCTACCACGTTTGTTTGGAACCAGATCGCACGCGCACGTGTTGGGTGATTTGCACAAATTATGACGTCACTTCTTCCACGGCGTATTGTTGCAAATATTTATATCGTAATGTTGTTTGCTCAAATACATTAATTGTCATTTATATTGTTGTAGATATTTATTTCGTCATGTTAATTGTTGTGAATAATTATATCGTTATGGCTACTGTTTTAAATATTAACGTTAAGCTTCGATATGTTTATCATGTTTACTGCTGTATGTTTATATCGTCATGTTTATTGCTGTTACCGTCACGGCTATTGTTGTAGATTATCGTTAAAGCTGTGGTCACAATAATCATACGATCAGCCTACGAGCAGTGTTTAGTCCGTTTAAAAGGACCACGAGCAGTGGGTAAAGCGAGCAGCGAGGGCGTCGCGTGGTCCTATTAGATGTACTAAACACCGCTCGTAAGCCGCTCGTAAGCCGCTCGTACGATTGTTGTGACCAAGCTATACGCTTCGATATAATTATCATGTTTACTGCTGAATGTTTATATCGTCATGTTTATTGCTGTAGTTGTTATCGTCACGGCTATTGTTGTAGATATTTATCGCCATGTTTATTGTTGCAGATATTAAAATCGTGATGGTTATGATTTTTAGATGTTTATAGATGTTTTATATGGTCATGTTTTGATGTTAATACCATCATGGCCAGTGTTTCAGTTTCAGTTTAGTTTATTTGTTTTCTCTCAACACCTATACAAATATAATAACAATTTATAACAATAAAACATTTAGTTAGAATAAAGAACAACATTGCATATGTGAGACATTGATGCCTTCAAAAACGCGAGGTGTGTGGCTAAAGGCACCCATTACTCAGAAAGATACAATCATGACAAGTATGGATGGAAATTATATAAATGCAAATCAGGTGTTTTTAGTGTTGCAGATGTGGTTATGGTTAACATAGTTAAAGACGTTGTCTTGATTATACATATATGTTCCTAATCAACATGGAAACCATACCTCATTCTTATCTATCCGTTGTTTTGCAACAAGCAGCATTTCCCCTTTCTTTTGCAATACAGATTCCTTCTCTGTTTCTGCCACAGTAAGAGCACGTTCCATCTTCCTAATAGTAGCATAATGTTCCTCGTCGTCCTTTGCATGGATGTCCCTCAATGATTGAATTTCTGCATCTTTGCAGACAATTTCGTCCTGTAATTTAGTTATTTCGTCATCTTTTTCTATCAAACGAGCATCATAGTCTGTTCTTTTGTCTTTCCAAAACTGATCCCACTTATGGTTGACATTTTTAATCTACGGAAAAAATAAATAATGCGGGTAAATTATTTTAACCAGAGTGTGATTATGAAACACCAAACAACACATTTCCATATGAGCAAACTATTCATATGTTGCTGGTTTTGATGAGAAGTTCTGCTTTGATATTCTCCGACGTGTTCTAGTTTAACATGACACGTGGTTTGAATATACGATTTCCTTCGAGTTTTATCGTGTAAATGGTTTTTTTTTTTATTATCTCACACTGCTCCCACGGATCATGAAATCAACGGGGCGTATCCCGTTTGAAAGGACCTTCGAAGCATCAAACATGACAGCTATATATAGTGTAAGAATTGATTGAGTACCTGTTTATCCATAAATAAGATATTGCCATTCTTGCCATTCAGGGTTTATCGATCGAAAAGTTTTAGAGACCCGGGAAATACGAAGTATGCAAAATATAATTGTAGAACGCATGTAGTAATGTAACTGCTTGGCCTTGATTGGTCTATTGGCTGTCGGTCATGCGTAGTTGACTGAAATGCTTCTTGTCACTGTCTTGTTATTTATTATAGAATCTAAATATAGGGATAGTTTCTTACATATCTGTGCATAAGGTTTAACGATGACTGACATGGAATGAGCAACTTGCGCCTAATATCAATCAATCAATCAATCAATCAATCAATCAATGATACAAGTACTTGCATGATAACATGCATACCCCATGAAGGAGTCTATTCGTACAGGGGACCCACGGCTTTACGTGACTGTCCGACCACGGAGCAAGTAGAGTAAAGTTTCTTGCTCAAGGAAACAAGGAGACGAAAACCGCCCGGCCCGGGGCTCGAACCCACAATATCTGTATTACGAGACCCGTGCTCTAACCGCTCGGCCACGCTGTGTATTAAAATTGCTATACCCATTTATATTGCATTGTTCTGTACGGTGCTCACCTTTAATGACTGCTCCTTTGTTTAAGGTGGCTTACCACAGATAGAATTCCTCTATTTAATTTTCTTATTTTTTGATATATGGTTTTTTATGTGTGCTGATCACATTTCTTAAATAAAAAAAAGGGGGTCACCGACTTAGTTTTTGAGAAAAATCCATTTAAAAAAGGGTATGTTTTACCACTTTTTACCATTGACGTCTATGGGAAAATCAATAAATTAAGACAAAAACGGTTATAATTAAAAAACGGCTCTATTTTTTTTCTCTTTTTCACATATGTTTTGGTCCTTATATAGGTCTTTAAAAAAACGTAATAAAAAATATGGTCACGGACTTACTTTTTGAGATATTTAGCAAAATAAAGCAAAACAAATGGGTATTTTTAAGCAAGTAAATATCCCTTAAGCACTGTGCGCTTTGAGCCCTGCGTCATCAGGAGTAACGCGCATGGTCTTATGCGTGAATACAAAAATGGTGCACGTGTAAGATCGCGTTATATCAAAGTGCAAGATACAGTACGCCCATACGCCAGAAAGTACGCTAAAAGCCCGGGATAAATACTTTGAAATTGTGTCCAATACCGCTCATGTCATGTTTACTGCAAGTTTTTACCTACTTACATCTATCAGAATATCACAATTTTTGGCGTACATATTGAATAGAGTCTCTAGTTTATACATAGAACTTTACTAGTGATTTCACGTCCATTATTAAGGTCAAAATGACGCCTAAAGACTACTTCGAAAAAGTTGACCCTTTTCGCCGAAACCTCATGATTTTATGATGTTCGAACAATTCGACTGGTTTCAAATTTTGACAGATTACATTATCATTCAAAATCAACACAGCATATGTATAAAATATTGTTTGTAATTCAATAAGAAATATCAAGCCTACGATCTGTCAAAATTTGAAACCAGTCGAAATGTTTGAACATCATAAAATTATGAGGTTTCGGCGAAAAAGGGTTAACTTTTTCGAAGTAGTCTTTAGGCGTCATTTTGATCTTGATAATGGACGAAAAATCACTAGTAAAGATTATTGTATAAACTATAGGCTCTATTTAATATGTACGCCAAAAATTGTGATATTCTGATAGGTGTAAGTAGGTAAAAACTTGCAGTAAACATGACATTCAGCCGAGCGAGACGTTTTTAGGGACTGTAGCCTTAAAATTATTTTCTGCATTAAATTAAACAAAAGAATTGAACAGTGTCGAGCCTGTAAAAACTATTTTAGAGACCTATCTTAATCTAATAAAGTTTAGATGCAGCAAAAAACAAAGCCATGTGGCAATGGATCTAATAGCGTGATGTGTGATTATAGATACTTAGCTACTTATCTTGATAATGGTTATAAAGTTAGATAGTAGAGATACTCACCAGGATATATCAAGTTTACATTATATTGGATTTTGTAATAGACTGGAACATGGGACATTTGAAGAAAAAGAGGCGAATCTTACTCGGTGCAACAAGTATTTGTTGTTTAATGAAATCCAATTTATTTTTTTATAATAACGGATAAGCGATGATCAAAATTGACATCAATAAACATTCTCCAAAGGGATATTTCCATCACCAAACCTCGATATCATTTTAAAATACGTATGGCTGAACATCGAAATACTATTGCACCCAGTATCTGGTAACCTATAGTATATGGTTCGGCTTTTGAGCCCATTTTATGTCGAGTGTCTGTTTGTTTTTCTTCTTCTTTTTCTTTAACATCTTTGTCTTTCCTCTTTCTCTCACTCTGTGTCTCTCTATACTTACTTCTTTGACTGTTGCTTTGAGCTCAGTGATTTCAATCTCCTGCTGCTTGTAGCGTTTTTCCCAGCCTAAATCGTCAGTATCCAATCCGACGCTATTTGATTGTTCACCCTGAGTATAAAATATATATGAAAGTCAATATTTGCCGTACTCTTTTGCGTATATAGGAAAAGGAAGTTACGATACAAATTGAGCTCGGTTACTCTATATAAGTCTATAATATTTGTTAGTTGCGTATTTCTCTAAATTTCTCCCTAATGACCCCTTTCTCCGCATTTAAAAAATCATGTTTATGAAATTACACAACCAAAAGAAGCGGGGATATATAAGTGTCTCCCGTAGTTTTCCCGGAGTCGGAAATATTAAAGACACTATTCTTCCGAAGTGATATTTAAATAGTGTAATGTTCCGTTTAATACGCATTTAATTCGCAATATACTCAAATGCCAA
>JXSR01S004903.1:19384-34765 GCA_000969725.1 Ophiothrix spiculata
CATTCTGGTTATTGTGTTGAAGAGTCACTTTTCTGTCGGCAATTGCCGGAAAGTGTAAAATCAGCTTCGGAAATTCTCGGAAAGTCTTGTTTTGAAAAGGTCTATTGTAGTATTCATAACGCCTTTTGCTGGTTGAGAACTAATCAAAACCATCACTGTTCTCAGTTGTAATTTAACTTTGAAAGCAATACATGTAATAGTCTCAGATTGGACTCGGACAAAACAGTCACCTCACTGGGAATAAAACCCCTAGTGCATCAGCTTTCTGTACTTCCTGGTACACATGCTCATTTGTAAGATCGTGAAAAAAGGGTTCTACATTTCACAAATTTTATTTTTCACAAGTATTGAAAAAGGGGTAGTTTTTCCTTAATCAAATTCTTGAAAAAAGGGTATGAGATGACTTACAGTCCCAGGACCTAGCTAAATACTGACACAGTACCAGATCATGTATAGCTACCAGTAACAACTAAGCTCATCTCAGATTGTAACCCTCAGGTTGCGTGAATATTAATCATTTATGTGTGAGTGGAACCAGCAGGAATTTAGGCTTGGCGTCCAAAGACATTCGCTCCGCCGAGTGACATTCGCGATTGACTTCAATCGATGGAAGCGAATGTCATTCGCGCATGTTGTAGTGCTATGATTATTGAGTAAACAAACCCAAGAATATTTGGAGCAATCCTAACTCCAATTCAATCTGAAGTCTAGCGAATGTAGTGAAGCAAATGTTGCTTCCTGTTGGAGCAAATTAAAGTTTTCTTGGTAGGGTGAGCGAATGTCACTAGGGCGATCGAATGTCTTTGGACGCCAAGCCTTAGTACAACATGCATTGGAAAAATAAAAAAGACCTTTTGTGTTTGTAAGGGTAAACGATTGCACAGAGATCAAACAGGGGATTCTTTTTAACCTCCAAAATTTGTGAATTTGAATGAAAAAGGGCTCATTTTTTCATGTGAAAAATGTGAAAAGCAGGTACTTTTCAATACCTACAAACAAGCATGCAAATGCACCTTAAGGTGCATATGTATTAGAATACAATATGCCAGTAAACAAGAATATTTTGAAAATTAGTCAACAAAGGGGCCTTTCATTCATGTTTATTCGGCACATGACAAGTAACAACAAATAGAACAATAAATATACATAGAAAAATATTTATACAAGATTATACAGCCTATACACCAAACTGCCAAGTGCCAGGATAACCCATAAAGTCCGCCGCATTAGTGCCAACTTATTTCCAATGGGGTCCTCTTTTGATACCCCTCTTTCTACTTTGGTACAAAGTTTTTGAGCTCCAAAATCTATGATTTTTTGAGCTCCAAAATATGTGGACCGACGCGGCAAAAGGGACCAGTTGTCTGCTCGTACATGTTGCTCCTTGTAGCATATCTGATGTATGCTATTTGTATGCATCAGATATGCTACAATGAGCAACATGTAGGGAGCCGACAACTGCACCCTGTTATCCGGCGGGACACATATATGAATGGCTAATAGGGACCGCTTCAAAACTCAACTGTTGGTTCCGACTGGTTTTGAGTGGTTGGGTATTGTTTATTCCAGTTGAACCCGGTTGAACCGCCCATAACTGGCAGGCGACCACTGGTTGACTTTTGAAGCAGCTCCTACATGTAAGTATTTGGCCTAACATTGAAACAATCTTTTTTTGTGTTTGTACATTACACATGCATGATCACCTTACCAATTTGGTAAATTCTGAAAGGATCCTTCATCTGTGAGATCAAAAACTAGAAGTGCACCCATTGCATTATTATAGTGTGATTTGGTGAGGCTTCTGTACCTTTCCATACCTGTGAGTGAGAAGGATAAAGAATTTAAGTGTTAATGCCCTTTTATTTGGTTTGACAGTTTTCAATTCAAGTTCATTTCCATCCATAAAAAGTTTACAAATAAACAGCAGAACACAAAATTAAACACATTTATAAATAGAGAGGTACTGGGAGGTCAGAAATTTAAGGCCTGTAAAATAATGTAGTTAAATAATTGAAGGGGTAGGCGCAATATAGTGCTAACCCACACCTATTTTCGACCACCTTTGTTCTGGTTTTGAAACAGATGCATTTAAAACAAGTTATTACATCATTTTGCAATTAATTTTGGGCAAAATGTAATTTATGCTTTTGTCAGCAACATCATTGTATGGCTAAGAATTGGTCATTCAAAAGTCTAAGGGTGGCTTAAAAATCAGACACTATGGCTTAGCACTATTATTGCCCCTGAATTTTATTCAGCGCCGTAGATCATTTAGAAACACCAGATTTTTTCTGGAATTATTGAATTCATAATCCTTGCATCACATACTCTTAGATTTAGCATTTTAAAAAAGAAAAAAACTTTGACATCTAGTGTTTCTAGAAACTTAGAAATTTAAATGTGTAAGACCTCCGGGCAGTGACTGAAACTTTCTTGGGAAACATTTTTTTTTGAGGTCCTTCAACAATTGCTCCTAGGTTAAACCTGCGACCTGATCCAGGAGCATATTTTTTTAGGAAGTTGCTCCTGGTTCTTGTGGCATTAAACAGTTTGCCAGTAGTTCTTACCATCTATCACTTGAAATTTTGATAATTGCCCATATATCCTTCAAAAATCGCCCCTCCATTCAGGTCAAATCTCAGTAAACCAGGGCAATTTTTTGAGAACTTGCTCCTAAATCTCGCAATAAAAAAGCCTCTTGTTTGTATACATGTTCTTTTTAAAAACAAGTAACATCTGTTTATTTTGTGGCACACACCCCGTCAAAAAATAACCTTTTTTTTTCAACCCGGCAATATTTCTGTTCAGTGTACAGTAATTTAAACAACATTTTCTGTCAACCGAAACATGCTTCATCAATATCGGTAAGCTTTTTGAATTTGGAAGCATTTTTAGCAGGTCCCACTGCAGTTTTGAAGATAAAAGCCTTGATGAAAATTGGCAACTTTGTACTTTTTATATAGAATTACGATTGTTGTTTTCCCCAAAATTTCCCTCATTAATCAAAGCCATGGCATGCCCTCCTTCCAAAACATTATAAATATTAACCTTATTGCCTCTACTTGAGAACATTACAACCAATATAGCTTCTTTAGTTAATTTTATTTAGGCCAAGTAAAAAATAAAACATGTTTCTCGTCCGGGTTTTTGAAAAAAAGGAGGAAGAGGTACTTTTTAATTCAATGGCAATGGTCCCGCCCAGATTGAAAGGTTTTTTTGAGATGACTTTAATGGCCCATTCTCAACCAGTGTATTGATACCATGTGTTATTGTAGTGCCTACGTCACCTTCTCACAAGAAGGTGACTACCATGTCAATTGACATCGTACAGTCATGAATTGTAAAAGTTGTTTCATCAATTTTTAGTAAATTTAGTTTACATGCACAACCCAAACATTCACTGAAATTATCCAGAATGACTTTTGAATATTGTTGTGAGCATTTTAAAATGCCAGAGTAATTTTTAAACCAACTTTTGGCAACTTTTTTGTCAAAGCACATGCTCGCCGCCATCTTGGATTTTGACCAACTTTTATCAAAAAAATGCATTTAAACTCAACTGAAGCAGATAATTGCCTGTTATATGTTGTTAAATACTAAATAAGAATATACTGGCATACCTTTGGTAAATTTATATGCTCTCTGAAAGAAGATATTGACTTATGAAATTCGTCTATAGAGAAGGTCAATGGAGCTGAGTGTGACATTATCGTAGATGGAGTCCATCGTAGATAATTCACATTTTGGGACTAGTGTTATTGGAAGAGGAGGAGGCCTTTTTTTATTTGTGAGTTTTGGACATACTGGAGGGTTGATCAAAACAAAATATGCTTTTAAAATGCTTATTGAACTGAAGCAAATCTATTGCATAGCCATAGACTTTTCAAACTTTCAAACTTTTCAAACCTTTTTTACAAATAAGTTATGCATGATGCCTGGCCCATGCATGAATACAAAATTAAAAAATATTTTTCAAAATCCTTAAAAAACGATGTGGAAAGGGACGAGAAACATGTTTATTTTTTTACTCAGCCTTATCTTGATAATTTAGCGGCCTTATGAACAAGGACCTTTAACTATACCTTCATCATGCATTGCCCCTTCATCATGTTTTAAGCTTACTCAACCCTACCTGCAGTGTCTTGGATTTCCACTCTGATCTGTTTACCATGTCTGAAAATATTCTTAGATTTGGTGTCTATAGTGTGTACTGGTTTGTCTGCAAGCTTAAAATCATTTTCTCCATCATGTAAATAGCGAAGTAGCAGGGTTGTTTTGCCTGTCCCTGAATCGCCTATCAAAATTATACGCATGTAATACGACAATTTCTGTCCACTTTTGATTGCCGCCATGCTGTCAAAAAAGCTATTTTTAGAATCTACCTTAATACTGTTAAGTTCAACCATAGTTGACAATGTGTAAATAAAATCTCTGACAATACAAATAGGAATTATTTACAGTAAAAGATAACGCTAGTACCAATCACATGAATCATGGAATCGTCTCGCTGCACAAACACATAGCACAATAGTCTCTGTGTTACTTTGTATATGCAACAAAGAAAACAATAACTCAAACACGTACAAGACAACTATGAATTTCGTGAACGTGCGTACAATATAAAACACTGTAAAAGAGATTTCATGTGGCGATGGGCGCTTCGATGTAAATTATGCACCGGAAAAATAGATCATGGGCGATTCCTCCAGACTGTTTGACGTTTTTTTAGACAGGCAGCTACGGCTGCCTGTATAATAGTATAGAATTATAGTATAGGCCTAAAACCGGAAGAACTTGCTGTATACAGATTTAACATGCAATTTGCTTTCAATTGGGTTTTTCTAGAAGTTCGTTTTATAATTATAAATAAATAAGGTATGTATTACACTGTTGATGAAATCAGAAATCAAATTTGAAATATGAGAAAAAAATATTCACCAAAAAGGTGAGACCTGGACAGGTCTTGAGACTTGTAATAGGCCTATAGGGTATCAAAATCACCTGGTACTCTGCAAGGGGGAGCGTGGCCGAGTGGTTAGAGCGTTGGACTCATAGGCATTCGTCTGTCGTGGGGTCGAGTCCCGGTCCGACGGCTCTCGGTACGTCTCCTTGTAATACTCAGGTGTTAAAAATGAAGCGCCCCCTGTCACCCATGACTTTTGATTTTTTGGGCTTATTGGGTTTGGTTTTGGTAGATATGAATACCCTCCAAACGATTTGGCTCAAAGATGCTTACTTTTTCTGTTATGATCATTTGTTGAATTAAATTCGGGATCCCAAATTTAATTCCACATGTATTAGTACAGGAAAGCATGCACATGTACACGTGCCTTTTATCCATTTTTTGATGTCAAAATAATTTGTTTCACAAAAATGCACTTGAAAACGCTTTTAGATAGTCACATTCCTCCATTTTATTCTGTTTTTACTATAAACCATTTGCTCTACTTCGTGCTTCGGAGGGCACGCGCACGTAAAGCCGTCGGTCCCATCTGAAGTGTTCTTGACGCACTGTCGGATGTAAAAGAACGTCTCGGGCTAGGCTACGGCCGTTCGAAATAAGAGTAAGGGAACCTTCCCCGGCAACCGTGACCGTATGTCAAAATACGTCATCTACTCTAGGACCAGAGTGCATAGTCACTACCTTCAAAAGTAAATCATCTCTCTAGGACCAGAGAGCTCATCTAGATGCTGAAACGGCTTTGATGAGAATAAGCGTAGAAGTAGAAGTCTCACATAGGGTATCAAATTTGGCTTTTAGGTGTCTGATAGGGTATCAAACTAAGAGTGCTTCAAATACCATAGAAACACTTCTTAAAAGTGTTTAATTGGTGCAAAGTTACATTTAACCTTCTTGTAATAATAATTTCGTCACATTTTGCGTACAGTCTCAGATAGGGTATTCATTTGAACTGTTATAGTCCGACTCCCGGATACGGTATCCATTCGAACTGATATGGTAGATATATGGTTTCAGAGATGGTATCATTTCACCCATTTTTGCCAATTTTTGGTCACACATAGGGTCACCTTCGGAACTCGGGTGGTTACCCAGGCACCAATATCATTTATAATAAAAAATAATAGATCAAACATTTCTTGAAGTTTTATAGCTTGAAACGTCTGTCTTCAAATAAGGTTGTTTAAAATGTTTATTAAAAAGCAACCCATTTACTGTTCAAAATATAAAAACTGTAGGCCTAAGTCGACGACGGTATTTATAAGTGAGGATCTATACTTATCTAAGGATTTAGACACGTTCCTATGGATATATACATGGAAATATAAATCACTCCTCAATATTTTAGCTCTTGTCTCAATTTCAAAGTCCCTCCCAATAAACCGAGCCAATAAATCTTGAATTTATGGGAATGGTCTATTCCTGGTTGTGTGTAAGACATCATTAACATGATAACCTCCATAAAACTTTCCAAATGGTCTCAATCATCCAGAAGTACTTGATTGCCTGTCTAATTCCTTTTAAAGGATTTTTTATTTATTTTATTTTATTTTACTTTACTTTACTTTTTTTTTTTGGGGGGGGGGAGGGTACAATACACAAATTCTAGATTTGTTAAGACGTTTTTAACAGCCACTTCGAGCTGTAAAATTTATTTTCTATAGCTAAGTTATCCCGGGGGAGGGGGTACTTAATGGAAAGGTGGGTGTACGCAGAGTGAACGGACGCGCGGCCAAGAACGGTTGCATTTTTGACCTCCCACTTAAGGTTTACCAAAGGCCACTCGAAAATTTGAAAAACGGTTTACATAACGGTTGCATTTTTTTAAAAAGACCACCAATTTTCTCTTTGGTTTACCTATCGATTGCCAAATTGGGCTTTTAACAACTGCTTAAGGTAGCCCACACTTCCGTTAGTGCATATGGGGGGGGGGGTTCCATAGTACCCCCCTTATAAAAACCACTTTCCCGCCCGAAATTTGTACTAATCTTTACACCATATATAGGTACACTTATCACAACCATATTTCAGGGAAGAAAATAAAAATATACATCCCGTTTACCATTTCCTTTATTGCCAATATTCTGAATAGACCACCTATTATTGAATATATTTTGCCAGTGTTTAAAACATAAAAATCCATAACAGTAAGCTTAAGGCGACAGTCCTTTTTTCGTCTCGCTTGGTTGAAGGTCAAGTTTATTGCAAGGTCATGAAGGTTTTGCCTACTTAGACATGACCGATCGTCACAATTTTTGATGAACATGTGAAATAGAGTCTCTAGTTTGTATATAAACCTTTACTAATGATTTCACGTCCAAGATCAAGTTTAAAATAGCGTCAACAGACTACCTTTAAAAAGTTGACGCCTTTCTGCCAAAATCTCATAATTTCAGGTAATTCAAATGACACGATTTTGTTGAAATTTTGGCAACTAGTACTACAAATATCAGTAATGGAATTACGTATATTACAAAAAAATTAGACTGCCATTAAATCCTCGAAAACACATTGGTAATCTCAGCCTCCGACAGTTTTCTTTACTCTCAATTAGCTCGTGGTAAAATGTACCTTAATTTTGACTAATTTGTATAAAAATGATTTTTTTTAATAGATAAGAGTTCCTACATGATTCCGTTATCCCCTGAAATAGTTTATGAAAAAATCAAACGGAGGAGTCACGTATAAAATAACTCTTTACCTGAAACAGGCGCCCTTCAAGTCAGTAAAAAATAAAATGGCGTAACTGACTTGTAAAGTATGCAAACTAAATTTTGAACAAGTTTCTTTATACTTACATGTCTGGCATTTTCCTACGATAAAAAAACAGTCATAGTGGAACTTTGAACATATTTATTTGTCAAATCGTCCTCTAAACCAGGGTATAATCCATAAAAATCCACATCCAGAAGGAAACACCTTGTTCAAGTAGACAACGACCACATTGATAACACACATGAACATTGTGTCAAGGTTGCCAGCACTGTAGATGTAGAACATTTTATTCCAAAGCTGTTACAGAGGCCATTAATGAGGCAATTGCAACCTCAGTCAATTCAACATCACTCAGAATTGACAATATGACGATATCGTTTTGCCGCCCATTTTTGCGTGGAAGTTACCAACAAAACATACAACATCATATCAAGATTACAAGTTCAATTTGTGTGACCTATCATTACATCAACACTGTATGTGGATAAAGAGACTGTATGTGCTCCTTGTTCATCTTGCTGTACCAATAACTGACTTTTTGTGTAGAGGTCATTTGTTCAACGAAAATTGACTATAGGAATACTTAACCGACCCAAGTCCATGCTCTGAATACAATTGCCATTCAATGATCAGGCAGAGTGAACTTGGGTCGGTGTTGATCTTCTTGCTTCAACCTTAGCTTTAATAGGCTTCACCTGGACAATTTTAATCAAATTCACAGTCAATTTAGCTTTAGACAAATTGTCAAACAAGTGACGAGCTGCCCAATGTGCTGTTCTCAAGACCGACTATACACTATCAAATCATCAACATAGGCTTCACAGCACTCAATATCAGCTACAACGTGATTAACCATTCACTGAAATGTAGCTGGTGCGTTCTTCATACCAAACGGCATTACGTGAAACTGGAAAAGCGCATCTGGGGTGCTGAAATGTCTTTGGCACGATCTGTTAATGGGACTTGCTAATAACCTTTCAATAGAACAAATTTTGAATTGCCAATCTTATCAATACAATCATCAATTCGAGGAATCGGATCATGATACATTGATTAACTCTACAAAAATCGGTCACGAAACGATAGGAACTATCAGGTTTTAGAACCAAAATGCCTGGGGAACTCCATTCACTACTACTAGTGGAATATCTTTAAAATCTGGTTCATTCTCCTGCTCAATAACTAACTTACTAATATCTACTAGGCACTTGCACAGATTCTTGACTAAACTCTGGACTAGACCCTGACAACCTATCATCATCTAACATAGTCATAAAGCTACCTATTAAGTCAAAAGTTTGGGACTACATCCTCTTACACTCATTATCAACCTCAACCATGGCCTAAGGTCACAGGTCTCGACAAAGCGAGACATTATTCGTTCAACTTTGTAGTGCTCCACGTTCATATTGACTCCTTTTGTCCCTATTCAATCATATTGCTTGAGATAGTAAAAAGAACACGAAACCCATCGTCAAATATTGATATATTGATCAGGTACAAGAGCTGCATTTCCTATACTATAACGCGTGTTTTTATTCATTTTTTAGTGTACTTCTCTTAAAGAAATGAAAAATCATAGAATTTGTAAAGTTGAATATATCAAAACTTGCCGTCGATAAGCAGACCGCATTGGAGGCAAAACATCGCTAGGTGCAAGTATTTTCATGTACAAAGGAATTAAAAACTTTGGCACGAATTTTGCCTATTTTTACTGACTTCCATGCCATAACTTATCAATTGCGGACTAGCACAACAATAATATAAAAAAAATTAAATTTCAGTTCATAAATATGCGTCAATTAGTTTGCCCAATATGAAGACACTAATCATTCTTGTTTGTGATTGACTGATACAGAATCCGTCCGTGACTTGACACGCATGAGTTAATCCGAAGTTAAATGTTGGCCTACTGAATAATGTACAGCTGTAAGTGTTGTGAGGTATAGATCTAGTAACTGCTCAAGCAGGATACACTGCACTACTTTCATTACTATCAATTTCCCCTAAGGATTAGGGGACATAATAGGATCAGGAAGCACCTTACCACCTGCCAAATCATTCCCTAACAACATAGAAACACTTCTTACTGGGAGTTCGGGCCTCACTACCACAGTACTACTGAACCAGATACCAAATCAGACTTCATTTTAATCCTATGAAGGGGTACACTGATTATATCCATGCCTATGCCTGAATCAAAACACTATCTCCTGTCGCACTATCCTCACTAAAAGGGAGTACACTTTCCAAGATCATTGATTGCGCACAGCAAGTATCTCTCATAATTTTGATAGGCCTATTTTCTACCATACTGTCAACAAGGGATACACAACCATCCAATACAAATGGTTGAAGTCTTCCCTAACTGGCTTTCTTAGACTCAAAAACCTGCTCCTTTAAACTAGCCTGTGAACTAACTTCAGCCCGGGAGCTAACACTTGGCCTCATAGATACAGCACAACCTATCGGGGCCGACCCCTGTTTTCCAGACCCTGGCCTCCAATTCAACTTCCAGCAATTTGACTGTATGTGACCTGGGCTTTTACAATAATGGCAAATGATAGGCCTCCTGAAATTATCACCAGATCCTTGTTTTGGTCTGTTAGGCTCACTGGTACCAGTAATCTTACTTCCCTGACTTAAAGACTGTGGACGAGATTTGTTCTCACTAGAGGGATGTGATTCTAAGGGACTTCCTCTACTCTATGGTGGTCTATAAGGTCAACTCAAAAAGTTTCTCTGGCCTTGAATAAATTTAGAGGACCCACCAGAATTGAAACTCAACTTGTGAGTGAGAGCATAGTCATCGGCTACCGTAGCAGCATCGTGCAAATTACTAATGTCACGTATATCCAAATGTGTTTGATATCAGAATGAACACACTGTTTAAACTGCTCAATTAAAATAACTTGTTCCAACTTCCCAAAATACTCATTAACATTTGTGGAACTCATCCACCTATCAAACAACTAAACTGTTTCTGTGTTGTAGCAAATTCTATGTGAGTTTGATCAGACTGTTTCTTAGCATTACGGAACTTTGCCGGTGTAATGAAATTAAGCGTCCGTGAAACTGAAATGTCCTAGCTACTATTAAATTGTGTAGAACGTACTTGTACATGTGCGATCAATTATTCATCGATTGCGACTTATTCCATGTAGTTCAATTACACCCGGACTCCTGGTTATGGGGGACACTCAGTCTCATTACACCTGTACGCCTCTGGCACTAACTCATAGGCCTTCAATATAAATTCTTTCACAACATCATAATTATTACTCTGATCCAAAGAGAGGGATGAATAAATCTCTCTTGCCTTACGAATAAACACTGTTTGGAGCAACATTGTGCACTTAAGACTGTCAGCAATCTTTTCAAAATGTAAGAAATATTTATCTACATCATGTTCTTGAAATTTTGGTACCAATCCAATGTTTGTGGTTGCATCAAAATTAATTTGGTCTGGTGAAGCCTGATGAGCCTTTATCTAGTTTTCTTTTCCAAATTCATTTTTGCTTCTAACTCTTTTTCAAATTTTTCTCTCTCAGATGCCAATCTTTTTTCTTCCATTTCTATTCTTTCTTGCCTTGTTTTTCTGCTTCATCTTTTTGCATTTCTAATTTATACAGACGTTCTTGTTCTTGCATTTGTAACTCTTTTTGTTTAAGTTTTAGTTTTTCCATCTCAATTTCCATCTGAATTTCAAGTTGCTTAATTTTAATGGCATTATCAGAATTATCGTCAGTTTCAATTTTGTTATCCAAATAAAATTCATCAAACAAATCATCAGCAACTAATCTATCAATCAACAAATTCTTAAAAACTTGCTTACGCAAAGCATGTTTAGCATCAATCTCAAAATATCTAGCCAATGACATTAAATCTGGTTTCTTCAGCCCATCAAACTTGCCCCACGTAATATCAGAAATAAACTCTTCAGCATTAAAAGCCATGATTTACTCTACTACAACTTACTAAGTACTAAAAATATATGAACAATTAAATCAGTAAAATGTCAATGTAAAATGCACATTCAAAATTAACGGTAGATTCTACCCAACTTTTTAACAGTGTATTTCCCGGACGAGCCCCCACTTTTTGTTATGGTCAAAGATTTAAAATGACCAAAATCACCTCACTGTTCCTAAATAAAACAAAATTAATACTTTGTTAATATAAACTTTCAAACAATTTAATGTTCACTTTTTGTCCTAATTTTCAAAATTATTAATCAACTTGGTTTTAATTCTACTTTAACACTTACATAAATCGCTGCGTATTCCGCGCGAACCTAGGACATATTTCCAAGATTTGAAATCCGTGTTATAGTTCGTTATTAACCCTCGTCTACCCAGGCTATTTTTTGTAACACGTCTACCCAAGGGGGGGGGGAGGTTGCCCCCCTAAAGTTTTGGAACGGAACCCCCTATGAACTTGGTTTTGCTATTAATAGATAGGTATGGTCCTCCCCTATCCAATGATACCAAGATCACAAAAATCGGCCAAGGCGTTACATAATTATGACGTCATAAAGGTCGAAAATCAGAAACATCGGAATTTTGGCAAAAATGGCCACCAAAATCAAAATTTTGCTATAAAAGTTCTAAATGACCGATTTTCGTCGGGTTTTTTGCCAATAAAGAAGGGAAATGATAATTCTAACATGGAAGTTTCAGCTTCATAGCATGCATATATTTTTCAAAATGGCGACTTAAAATTTTCCGGGGCTTCACCAACCCCCAACTTTGACGGCCTACCCTAACCCCACCTTAGGTGGTACCCCCCTAATGTTTTCATCAAAATGACCGCAAAGGATGTAAAAGAGATTACCCAAATTCCTGGGGTCGGTTGCTTTTGCGTTTTTATGCAGCGGGAAAAAAACCTTAGGGGGGTTGCAACCCCCCCCCCCCCCTGGGTAGACGAGGGTTAATCCGAGGCATAAAGTTCTTGTATAATCGCAAGTCCTGAAATGTACTTGGCAAAAATAATTCCAAAACGAACTCCAACGACGATTTATAGTCCAGCAATCACAAAAAAGCTCTGCTTGGCTTAGAAGCTGGATCCAATGCACATAATCCACTCGGACATTAAATAATAAAATAACAGGTTGACTTTAATTCCCCATTCGTTGTATATCCAAATTAATTTTCAAAGTATCAATAACTCGATCCAAATCGATTTTTAAATATCTCAAATATTAACTCCACAGACAGTCTTTTCTCCATTAATATTAGTATAACGCCAATTCGACAAAATTTTAGGTGTCAGGTGTCATTTTATTCCTAATAATATGGTCTTTGTAAATACTTTAAAAAGTGAAAATGTCAAAAGGCTGCATTTACGGCTGGTTTGGGATGGACGGTCACAATTGTTATACATGTAACCTTTTATATTCAATCAAAGTGCAATAGACCTAGAATCTGTCTGTCAGACCACAGCCACGGGTCTGAGATAATCAATGTCAACAAGAATCTCTTTTCTGGATGTCACAATGTGCGGCTTTTAACACCTTATACTTTATCAACACTAACAGATAAACCCTTAACAAAAATAGCCCCGTGAGATAAGTATTTCCTCAAAAAGTAACAACTTCCCGACTGGTGTTTCAACTCGAGTCCGACGCATGGACTTCTGTCTGAGGCTGATGAGAATATATCTTTACACACCACCACTTTACCCACCTTTGTTATCAGTAATGAAGGCCTAAAAATTTTACCCACCTTTGTTATCAGTAATGTTGGCCTAAGAAGTACCAAGTTAGTAATTAAGAATAAAGGAAACTATTACTTTGATTACACTCTAAGAAATTTTCCGTAAATTTTACGGTAAAATCACTGGCAATTTGGTTGCCAACACTTTACCGTAACATTTACAACTTGCCGTAAATTATTTTACGGTATTTTAGAAATTTCCCGTAAATTTTACGGTAAAATCACTGGCAATTTGGTTGCCAACACTTTACCGTAACATTTACAACTTGCCGTAAATTAATATACAGTATTTTACTGGCCATACCAAGGGACAATATGCAGCCTTAGTACAATAACTACAAATATACTTTATATTTAGTATATATTTTCAAATTGTCTTTTTTGCTAATAATTTACGGAACTTCCCCGTTTTTTCCACATATTTACGGTAAAATCCCGTAAAAATACGTCAAATTTACATTTCATCCGTAAATATTTTCTTACGGGAATACCGGTTTTCTACCGTAAAAATACGGTCATTCCTTAGAGTGTACCTTCCTGGTTAATTAGCGGTTTCATTTATCAAGAAAATAATTATGCAAAGTATAGCCATTTTCCAAGTACTTCACGTCCGCAGGGTGATGCATAAATAACATTTGTATGTTGATTGTTTGCCAGAAAGAGATTCAGTTGCGTTGCAAATAAGAAAGTTTAATCAATAAGGTTTGACATGTTACTTGGAATATTGTTTCTATTAAATTGTCCAAAAAAAAAAAAAATTATGAGAAACTTTTTTATGAGAACTTGTTCTCTAATGGGAAATTATGGCCCATTTCTTGCAATCTTGCTTACAACTTACTTCATTCATTTACAATTATGCTGAAAAGTAATCATTCTTGACTGGAATTTAGTTGGATATTATTTATAACGTAATCCATAAACCTTAAACTCTATTATAATAATACGAGATCCATTGCATATCCTCTGTATTCTACAATATTGTGAACTGATATTTTTGTATCGCGCAATAGACTGGTAATGATTGATTAGGATTGATTAAGACCAAATTATTGCGTTTTAATATTTTTGTACATAAATCGTTCATGATTTTGATATAATTTTGGCGGATACCCTGATACCATATGGACAAACAAGATCATTTGAATATTCAACAAGATTGGGTACGGTACGTGGTTATGATTCGAAAATACGGACTAATTTATTTCCCCGTTTGCATATTCAAGGTTAATAGAAATAAATGGTTAGCTTTAATGGTTATTACAATGGTTGTAAACCGATGTGGATCTCTGGACTTGGGGTGATTTGAATTATATGGGATAAAAACTTGTTGTTGAGCAATAATTACCGTGTCGAGGGTTGCGAGCAACAACCCTGGTAAAAGTTGAGTACAATTCTAGTACAACATTCCTGAGGTACACATTTTGAACATCATTCTAGTACAATTTAGTACATTTTTAGTACTAAATTGTACTAATTTAGTACAAACAAGAAATGTCTTTAAAAAGACAATGTCGCAAGAGTGAATCAAGTGAATCAAGTGAGGGTAGCATTAACTTGTGGTATGTTGTCTGGTAATAAATGTTTTCATTTCATATCTTCAGAGTATTTCTTTTTAACTTAGGAATGATGGAGTGTTACATATTACTATATGATCATACTAACGAGTGTGTACTATCATTCATGATTGTTTTGATTTTTTGGACCGAGGTTTTTTTTGGTGACAACTCCAACTTGACTCTGACCCCAAGATATATATATACATTCAGTTATGGCATCCCAAATTTAATTCTACAAGTACAGTATTTGTACAGGAAAGTACATGCATCCATTTTGTGCATTGGCTTCAAGAAAAACCAAGTTTAGAATATATGCATATGGATGACCCAAGGACCATTGGATACTGCTCCCGGAGCATAATTTCGGGCCCAAATCTCACAAAAGCGTTCAGCTTTTACAGGGGAAGGAAGAAGTCCCAGAGGGCACTCAAGTATA
>JXSR01S004903.1:36945-50186 GCA_000969725.1 Ophiothrix spiculata
AATAATGAAAAACGACATAAAACGAGAGAAACGACATTCAATTGGTAGTCATTACTTGCATTAAAGACATGGCGCAGGTGCCAGACCACACAGAAGACGAATAATGGTGCGCGATGGTTTTTTTTTAAGGCTAGTTATGCCTACCAGTTGAATATGAAGTTTTATATTGTTTCTCATCATTAATTAAGATGAAAACAAAAACAATAACTTGATTGATGATGGTTAGAATCCAATGACATATGGTTTAGAAAATAAAACGCGAGCTTCAGTGACCAAACTCACCTCATCTTGATCCTTAGGTCTGCGCTACTGGTTTGTATAGTGCAAAAAATGAAATTAGCAACTTTTAAAAATTGACCTTGAGGGTTTTAAATGTTCATAACTTCGGTGTTTCTCAGTCAATTTTCAAAAATAGGGTGTCAAATGAAAGCTGACATTCAAGCGCTTGTTCACAATATCATCAAATTACGTTTGCGAGTACCGTATTGGCGCACGAGCCATTTTGTCGAGGCGAGGCGATACTTTTTTGGGAGTCTTTATATTGCTATATTATGGCTTTTTCAATTCACTGTACTTGAGCAATATTGCACATACTTTCACCGGTTTCCGGTGTATCAAACTTTACTGTGGTTCTTAGATCACCGGCAAAACTCTAGAAAAGGTATTATTACGATTTTTCACTATGTGTAGATGACATATGTAGTTATATTTTTGTCAATTTTCAATTTGCTACCTTTAATAGAACAGAAGTTATGATACAACAGGTAGAACTTTTTGAATGACCCTCGTAAATTAAAAATTTCACACGACATGTTGAGACCGTGGTTTAAACCTTGCTTGCTAATGAATAATTTATGAAGGCCAGTTGCTGTAAGTTTCAATGGTCAATGTGATTGCCACAAAACAACGTGCTCACAGTAAGCCCAATCGTGGGTGTAACCAGTGGACCAGTTATGATATTTTGTACAGTGAATATTGTTTATTAGACAAAATTGGGCTCAATATTGGAAGTAATTTCCATTGTAAGGTCTTGCGACAAAAATTGTACTAGAATTGTACTAAAACTGTACTAAACTTGTGTTCCAAATGTGAAGCTAAGGAATGTTGTACTAGAATTGTACTCGATTTTTTCCAGGGTAGGCCGTATCTGCATTTTAACAATCTCGAGAACAAACGATTTCAAGACCTAATATAATGGGTCTTTCCAGATGAATGGTCTTATATTATAAACATATGTCTATTCGTCTGCAAAGAACCTACAGGCCTCGTAACCTTTTGTCCCAGGGATTGTTGCCTTGCAAATACAGCTTTATTGCTCTCAACCCTCAATTTGTAAAATTTGTAAATATTAGCCCAAATTCATAAAAGTAGCAATTGCTTTTTCTTTAGCTTTTACTTGAACTTTTGTCCATATACGGGCAGATATTCAAGTAAAAGCCAGAGAAAAAGCAATTGCTTACTTTTATGAATTCGGCCTAATATATTTTGATATTTTTCTTAAGCTAATTGCGTCTTAATTGGGAAATGGACAATGATGTTTAGCTCAAAGTGTGATTCAATCACTCCTGAAAGATCAAATTGATAGAGGACTTGTAGAATTATTTTGGTACCAAACATTATGCAATTACCTGTTTTAAAAATCAATTTCATCGTAAATTACGTCAAAATTATGTAAAGAGCGTAGTTCCATACAGAAGAAAAATTAATGTGTGACTCGCATATAGGGGATGGATCATTTATGAATATTTTAATGGCCTAGACAGTGAAACAGTTCCTCCTTTTTATCTAGATCAAGCTGCCTAGTATAGTATAAACTACGTTCTAGATGGCCTCCTTGTAGATTTCTACATTCTTTGAATAGAATGATATTTGTGTATGGTATGTGTTCTTTCTAATCTTCCAGTCTTCCTGATTTCATTGGTAATGTTCTGTTTCAGTCAGAAATAGTCCAACGGTTTTGAGATGTATTGTCCTTAAAATAACCCCAAAGAAAGTAATCAGGGCGGATTTACATTATGAATATGAGAGCGAGAGGGTCAGGGTTTGTTTGTCTGGAGAGATATGATCCTTCCATGAAATCGTTGATGAAATGAAACCAGTTAATGTCTGTCATATCGTCATGGTGAAGTTACAGAAGAGTGTCAACAATGCAGAATCCGAGTGGTTCAACCACTTTGAACATTCAGACCATCTTGTTTTCTTAGAAGGTTACTGATTGCAGAGTATTTGGTACCAAAATATGTCTAGATTTGCAATGCGAATCTTGGTTTTAAAGTTATTAACGTCATAAAGTGTGCAGTAAATTTTTAACTCCCTATTTATTAAGCATGGTAAGGGATTTTGTATATAAACACATTTAGTTGATAAGTTGAAAATTAAATAGTCGACCAATCTTTATTCTTTTATTCGTACTTAACTTCTACAGCCTGTGGACATACGGCTTATAATTACACTTAATTTAACAAGGTTTTTGTGTAACGTTAACCTATGATCCTAAATTCCATATACGTATTATACATAAACATAAAAGCCATTCTCATGACAGTGGAAATCATAAACTTTCCCCCGCAAGGTAAAGTTGATTCATTCGTCACCATTGGCTAGGCGGTAGGAAAATGCGGAAATACGAATCAGAACGTCACAAAACTACACAAAACTGAAAGTCCTCACCGGCTGAAATCAGTTGAATGCCAGTATTCACTGTGTATATGGAATGATATGGACTATATACCTTTTGCTTAATTTGGATTTTTATACCGAGTGATTTAACCATGGGAATAATCAACTACCCTAATCCATTGGACTTTATTTATGTTGTTTTGATATATGTGTATTTTCTTGGGACAAACGGTAAGATGATCGATCTTAATTTTTGTATGTTGTTGATATTTTGATCAATTTTAGGGACCGCTTCGAAACCGTCGATTGGCCTCCCGGAACCGGTGGCTCTTAGTGGCTGCCATTGTTCTGAAGCAACTGACCAGAACCGACTCTTTAGGTTGGTCAACCGCCAGCTAAGATTTGAAACATTCTCTTAACAAGGAACAATTTAATGCCAAACACCAATGTGGCTCGCGCAATGAGATTGTAAGTGGTGGTACTAGTGAGGAAATGATGTTGCAATGGCTGTTATTTCAAAACTGTTGATACAGTTGTATTTTAGCGTTTTTCATACTATACAAGTGTTTGCGAACCGTCCCGTACACGTACATGCATTGTAAGGGTATTTAGCTCAGTGGGGTAGGTAGGGATCGCATTTTCAAGAGTACGCATGTGCAATTTCAGCCTCTACCTAAAAAATAAAACCACTTTGTGCTCAATACAACACACAATTTTGAAGACAGAACTTAAATTTTATATTTTTTTTATGACAGGTTGTCATACTTTGAATATTCCTACCTATTGCTACTGCGATCAATACAACTCAACTGAAGTCGGTGTAAGGGATCGCATTTTCAAGATTACGCATGTGCAATGTCAGCCTCTACCTGGAAAATAAAACCACTTAGTCTTTGTGCTCAATACAACACAATTTTGAAGACAGAACTTAAATTTTATATTTTCGTCATTACAGGTTGTCATACTTTGAATATTCCTATTGCTACTGAGATCAATACAACTCAACTGAAGTTGGTCGGTTAAATATTTTCAGGCTTTCTTTCAAATCCGAAATTTCCCCATTGACATATCAGAAGTAAATAATATATATCTCGCGCCTACCGCGCGAGCAATAAAATCCATTGCTTTACATTACACATTTGTACGCGTTGAATTATTCTGTATTGTAATGTGTTTTGTATGTATCCGGTAGATCTAGCAACCATCTTATTGTCTACATATTAGAGGTGCATTGCAATTAAACCATTTTCTTCCTGATATTGAGAAGTGACAGAATCAGCTGTGGAAAAGAACACATTTATTCCCAAATAACACTTTGCACAAAATCAGCTAAATACGCTGTAGAGTCGCAGATGTGATTATGCAATAGTCTCGTGTACTGCAGCAACCGGTATTAACTATTACAAACACAGCTCACGCCATATGTGAATAGTTTGGTCCTGTTGTCCGGAAATTAATCCGATTATGATATCGCTTCTACAGTGAATGAACAAATGTTTGATGGTATAAAATTATCAACTTTTGAGGTTTTTTCATATTTTTGTATTGTTCTCAATTCATGTCAAGTGCACATGCTTTCAACCTTGGAACCACTAAGCATGTCAGACTCCAGAAAATAGTTGGAAAAACATGGTTACCTTATTACACCAAATTCTAATAAGAAAACTCTTGATTTTGCATTTTAAAATCGGGTAATAATTTTTGAGTATTGTTATTTTTTTTCCGAGAGAGGTTATAACACAGAGCTTTATGTTATAAAAAACGAATTTTTAGTATAATTTGTTTCAGAACATATTGATTTTTGTCAGAGTCAAAAACAAAATGGCCTGCATCAAGCCTATTAATGTTTCACATTCTTGTTAAGTGTTAAATCATTTCTGTACTTAATGTACCTCAGTGTATGGGTGTCGTATAAATTTAGCACCGAGGTTTTGCGCGATCGGGCAAAATCATCACATTTCGTGCTTTTTGCACTTAATATCACTTTTTTTCAAAAAGTAAAAATATATGTCAAGGTCGTAATTTGCCGAAATAAATTTTTGACAGATTCACAATTCTCGTACTTATTACAAATTACGAGCAAAGTTTCATTTCAAGAAAATGATAAGAATTATGAAATAAATCTGCGTATTTTTAAGACAATCAACAGAAAATATAGGGCTGAATGATCTTTAAAGGCATTTATATCAGTTATACTTTTTACATCATGACAATCTTTGACGGACCATAACTTGACTTCTGGAAATCGTGTGAAGTTCATTGAGATGTCATTGTAATCCTTAAAACATGGTCTTTGCAAATATTTAAAAATTGAAAATGACAAGAGGTGGCATTTGCGGCTGGTTTGGGATGGGCGGTCACATATAGTATGCATCTTTGATGATTTTAGGTCGTTTATTATAATAAAAAGGAGTTTTCTGTACGTTTTTAATTATGTGACATTACTACTGCTAGAGGTCATTCTTTTTAATGTGGGCACCCATAAATGGTGGATTTGTTACATGGAGAGTGATTTATGCATCAATTTTCGTCATATCATTTCAACAATCAAATGAAATGTCATAATTTTGGTATGATTTTAAAGACAATTTATTTGACTTTCAAGAAATCAAGAATAGAACCCAAATGAAGTGATTAATTAAGCTTAATGACCCGTTAAAGCTACTTAGCCAGGGAGGAGTTGGGTGAGGTTGAGGTGGGTGAGGTTGAGGCATCATGAAAATTGTGCATGAATTGTTCTGTCATATCTCCTTAAAAATCCATTGAAGTGTCACAAATCTTATATGATTTTAAAGGCTAGTTATTGTTTATCAAAAGCAAGTTGGAATTAACAGGAATAAAATTGATTATTAACGCTATTAACAAGTATAAGTCAATAAGCTAATTTAGCCAGACATGAAAACAGGCATAAATGTGGTTGGAGTGGATGAGATACGTACATTGTGCATCAAATGTTGTCACAACTTTTCAATAATCGTATGAAATGTCATAAAATTGGTATGATTTTGAAGATAATGTATTAGCCTATAAAATCAATTGAAAATATTAGCCAAATAAAGGTACTAATTAACTCTAATCAACGATTACCAGGAAGGAGTTAGGTATGCATGAAGTGAATGAGATGAAACGCAAATGGGCCTCACCTCAAAAAGGATGACCTAGAGAAGCGAGGGATATTAATATGACATGAACCACTAATCCTCGTCTAGCTGGTTAGCTCAGTCAGGCGTGTTGTTCGTAATACAAAGGTCCCCGGTTCGCATCCACGACTGGTCAGTGATATTTGTCACTGACTAATAAAATATTATTAAATATTTGCAATTAATTAGAGGAATCTCCCATACTGGATATACCCAGAAATTTGTTGCCGATATTTTCCTGTTAAAAGTGTATACCTATTTCTTAACTAAAAAAAAAACATTTATCAGTGCATATAATTTTGACAGAAAGCACCAAGCTGTACTCGAATTTGGTACTTTTAAAACAAATTTTCCAAACTGCATACAATTTCAAAAATTGGGCACGTTCATCTGCGGCGAAAACCACCATTGCTCTACCAAAATCTGTAAAAACACGTATACCATGTCAATGTGAGTGCCAATATTTTCTGAGGTAGGAATTGTTGACGTCATGGCAAATGGCGTACAAAACTTTGCAACAATTAGCGTTAGCAAAGTTTCAGAAGTTTGAATAAACGTTTGACGGCCTGTTGGTTCCCTATTCCATAAAGCACCCATTATTGTGTGAAATCTGTGACAAATTCGAAAGTAGACGTATCGAATCATGAGGATTAATTTTTTTAAATGTACAATTCTATCGCATTTATATTTGCACATGTGTAGAAACTGAAAATACGTCTTTCACAAGTTGATTCTATTCAACTCGCATGTATATACAAGTTTACGTTTGCGAAAGACAAGTTGTTTTCTTTTGATTTCAAGGGCACAACCCCAGACAAATTGCAAGTTTGCACAAGCTATATAATAAATTGAGGAGACTAGCCTAGGTTATTCAAAAAATTTTAAAAACTTTTTAAAAAATTGGTGAAATTAATACATAAATATGATGCAAACAATCCGTCAATGTCTCTACACGTGAATTAATATGAAATATTATTTTAAAAATGGGCTAAAATTGGTGTAAACTGATTATCAGTTATTTTTGTTGAGGGGAAGTATGCACTATTTTCATTTTCCTAAATTTGAATTTCCAGAAGTTAATCTGTGTTGGTATGTTCTTAACACAAAATTATATATACCTACTATTTTCGGATGATATACTTCGTCCTTCGCCTGGACTTATCATTACTTCACCTAAAAATCTTGTAAGATTTTGATAATTCAAGATAAATGTGTGTACAAAAAGACAAATGATTGCAAGACAAACTAAAAATACATACTGGTGGTTTTTTTCATCTTTCATCGCCAATAAATATTTTGTTTCGTCTTGTTTTCTCAAGAAATTATCTATCTACCGTAATATGTATTTGAAATCATCATGAAATTAAAACAAATGGGGTAACATTATTATTTGGCCTGGATACGAAAAAATTAAAGTGCGGGTCAGTCCCTTAAACGCTTGGAATCGTTATTGCTGGTCGAAGCTTACTATAGACTGTAAAAACATTTTTTGGGAAAACTGAGATTTAAAATAATTATTCTCATACCAATATGTTTAAACTATTTTCATATCGATAAAGGTTTTTAGCATGAATGTCAAATTCATAATTGGATTTTTCGAATCAAGGACTTTACCTAAATATTGAAAAACAACTGAAAAAGAGACGGGATTGTTTTCAAATGAGGGATGATATAAATATAAACTATAGATGTGTTTTATAGTTTAAAAGAAATGGCATCGTCGTTACCAAATCTTGTGAATTTCAAAACGGTTAAAATAGGCTCAAAGGTATCACAAAATTATTCTTTCCAATTAAAAGAAAATATCCCTTACAAACGTTCGTTCATAATAAAATGCTATAAATGCAGCAGAATGAAATACAGTTTTGTTGAATTATGAATAATTGTGTTTTACATAGGCATATTTTGATAGATTGCCTTGTTGGATTAAAATCAATTGTACACTTCCCGAAGTTCATAATTTGTTGTCTCGTAGAAGTTAATTATACCTTCACTTAATACAAGTGACTATCATCAATAAACAAAATTAATTGCAATATCTTTGATGTAAGGCATGAAGGCAGATATTATTAGAAAAGTAAAAATACTCGATGCTTTGTAGTTTGAAGTTGTATTTCAGAAAGATTGTGACACCATTCGTCTGCAACACGTATGACGATAAAAATAGGTATGGAATAACTGTCACTGATCATGCATAAATGAATAAAGTTAAAGTTTTAAAGTAACATGAAAAGGAACGCAATAAATGGGGGCTATATTTGTGAGGGGTGTTCCAGCAAAATGAAAGGAAAGTCGCGCTTGATCATTTTGAGAAAACAGCTGTTGAAATGAAAATTCGGTGAAGGATTCAATTTTCATTTTGACGGAAAGCGCATCAATACACATTCTTCTTACTATACGCAAAATTTGTGCAACATTTATAACCTGGAAATAATAATTTGAACGACTTTTATTATGACATCAGTTTCAGCTTTTTGGAAACGATTGCAGATAATGAAGATGTTTATAGAATCAACTTGAAATTCACATGGAATATTGCATATTGGCTTGGTATTATGTATGTCAAGTTTCAAGTGTATTGCGTTGCCAGGAACATTAGTTCCTATTGTGTTTTCATAGTAACCTTTTAGGCTTTACTGTGTATAGACTGGTAATTAGTTATACCATGACCAATGATGCCTAGCTCGATTTACCCCTAGCTCATCTACTTAAAAGTTGCTTCAATTCACCATCAACACAGAAACTGATAATGTCTCTAGATGACAAAATAAACACCGGATAATTGAAATAATTGTGCGTAAGTTCAAATGATATCACCGTGAAACCATGCCAATCACTTCCGTGTGCAATATGTTGAACTTTTGTAAAGGTCTGTCAGTAGTGTATGTCATTCTTTCTCTTAGTAAACCATCTATCAATCATAGTCATAGTCATAGTCGGTCTTCACAATCTAGGATCATAACATAAGGCATCGTATGCATTGGCTGTACCCATATGCAGTGTGCCCTTGTCTCGTTTTCCATTGTTTGTAATTGTGCAGCGCTTACACAGACAATAAAGATCGTTCTGCTTAGTGATCATATCAATGGTCTTGTGCATGGCAGATATTCCTATGACCTGGTGCTTACCAAGTATGAACATGTTGATTGTTGGTGCTGCCAGGTCATAGTAATCATCTGCAGTAACGAGGCCACTGATATGATCGCTAAGTAGAACGAAGTTTATTGTCTGTGTTGCGCCGCACAATTACAAACAATGGAAAACGAGAGAAGGCAAACGGCATATGGGTACATCCAATGGATACAGGGCCTAATATACTACAAGTCCGATTTCACTACATACACCTCTATGCCTGCCATTTTACGGGGGGCGGGGCATGACGCGATATAAAGCAGCCGGGACCATAATTCACATGTACGACCTATAATTGGTACATAATTAGCGCAATTGCCAAATCAACTTCAGTTTGAAGCATTGAATGCAAATATAATTTATTTTAAAATTCGTGCACCAATTTCGGGTGCATCACTGGAATGGAACCAGTAATGGTGGACATTGAGATGTATGAATGTATAAAATCGGATTTGTCTATGGTGTGCTTATGCACACTGTGTATTATGTGTTTGGTTCATGTATGCGTATATATATAGGCCTACACCACACAAACAATTAGGGAAAGTTGGGATTGAACAAAGTGTAGAAAGGGAAATGAAATTTGAGTAAAGAATGAAAATAGAACCGATTGACAAAGAATCGGATCAAATCAATCTAATATATGTGATGACTCACCCCGAAAAGGGGGACTTTGCGATAGAACACTTTTCGAGAAACTGGTGAAAATAGGCAGCAAAAAATAAAGAAAATAACAAGAATTTCCAACAGTTTTTCTGTTGTAAAATTTGATTGGCTTGATCAATTTCAACAAGTAAGATGTCATTTTAAAGCTTGGAAATGTTATAACAGATGAAATGATAAAATCAAAATTGATATCATCTGCAAAGTTTCCCCTTTCGGGGTGAGCCATCACATATATCAATCCAAGTGCTCTAACCATTACCCTATTGAGGACGAGTTGTTACCTCCAATTTTATGTTTGTTCGTCATCATGAATTAGCAAAATTGAAATTCAGTAATCAATATTTTATAAAGGTTCTGGTTGATGTATTTTCATATCCAGGTATTTTCGCAGATGTCCTTCCAGGTGAAGGCTGCGAACGTCCGGAGACACCAAGCAACGTGCTTCAATTCATCAGTACTTCTAACCTAGAATTAAACCAAACTGACACTCAATTCTTTGAAGTAGGCACTATTTTGAGACCAGTATGTAGTGATCCAGGTCAACAAAAACTATCCAAGGACTCTACTGCGCGAGAATGTCAACCATGGAGACAGTGGAATGGCGAAGTTCCATCGTGTGGTAAGTCTAAATCGTCCGAATTTGGATACCTACGTATCAAAAATGTATCAAAATTCTGATATCCGTATCAGATTTAGGATGCGGAGGGTATCCGAATTCTGATACGCCTGTCAGTGGCGCAGGTAACAAATCGATAGCGCAAGCTGGTAAGTACCGGTACGTGTAGAAAATCTTTCTTGCATCTACGATAAATGTATCTGTGAAAATGTCATTTCCATCTTGATCAGCTTCGAAACATGTCTAGCTGACTACATAAAGCAACACAATTTGGCAAATACTTTGCTAGAATTAGATGACAACTTGATGATAATGTTATTGATTCTTATGTACATACCTCTATGGTGCGCGGTGAAGCTAAATATATCCATTGCCCTGTTCATTACCATGATTGCCGTGCACATAAAATGATGACGTAGCTGAAGCCTCGCTTTAGTCATACTAATTCAGGGATCATCTAAAAACTCTTTACGAGTGATGAAAAGGGCATTTCCCATCGCGAATTTTGTACATGCATATTTTTCGACCAGTGTCAGCTGTTTTTACCCTTTTTCAATGCAAATTCAGATACGTATCCGAATTGTGAGTTCCACCGAAGTGATAAAACTTATATGCAGTCAATGATTTGCGAATGTACGTGTCTTGCTTGCGTGCGAAAAATATGTGCCAACCTGAAACATGTTTCAACTTGGCATATTATATGAGCCGTCATAAGAATTGTCTTTCGAAAAGCCTTCAATGACGTAACTTGATTTTTTTTACGATGTTACCAATGTGGAGCTGCAACAAATCACGTGTGGTAAGTCCGAATGCTAAATATGGAGGCATTAGAGTGGCAATGCCTCGGATGATACCGTATGCTAATTGTGGAGGCACTAGAGTGACAATGCTTCGGGTGGTAAGTCTGAACAGTCAGCGCTTAGAGCCTATGCAAATGAGCTTTTAATGAGCAATTTATTTTTAAGTTCTGCCGATCGATATTGAAGAACTTGGTCGTGATATTTTTTTTCTTGACGTGACCTGTCGGATAGTTCGGACTTCAAAGCCTCATGATCACAAGGTGGTTATTGCAAATAAAAAAATGAGATATGGATGAAAATATTTAGAGTTTTTTCTATTAAAACATGGTTTTGTTTGACTGTTAGGAGTAAAAAAATCTTCATTTTATTACATTCTAAACAAAATTGCAAATTTTAAGCATTTAAAATCATGAGGTCACATCTGCTTACGTGCTCGTTGTTTTACCGAACTAAATATCTATTGGATGGCAAAATAAGTTATACAACCTATCAAACCTCATATCCATGAAATTTGAAAAATATATCTTTCTTATTATACCTGTAAAACCGGTAAATAGTGCGACAAAAATGCCGTTCAATTAGACGTACGAAAGGGACCAGATATCGGCCATTACAATTACGCATTGAATACCCTGATATTAACAGTCAGCATCATCGTACGACAAGAAGAACCTTTCGTATCAATGGGTCTGTATGACGTCATTTGCCATGTGCCGTGTTTAGTCTACACGCATGACCTCTGCGCCATTTTGGCAATCCAATTTTACATCGATTTTCTTCTGATTTATCCTGAATGGGATTATTTATTTTGTAAAATAGCATAATGTTACCTAAGCATAACTATAATTGACAGAATCTGTCCCTAATATGATATTTTGTGTAAATATTTCAAAACAGTTGGATCTTGCGCAATCACAGTTTAAGTACTAACATTTGCGACTTTATTTCACATTGATTCAGTAGCGTGAGCTATGAGATCGTTTATTTTGGGGCCGCGGGAAACCAGGTTCGATTCTCGATCTATACACATTTTTTTCCTTTTTCTTCTTATTTCAATTAGATTTTATAATTTTTTCAGTGACATATCACTCTTCCACTCTTCCAGACACAATTCTATTTTTTCATCTTGTTTTATTTTTCAGTTATTTTTGCACTAGGGCATGAGCTAAATAGATTGCCGCCGAAACTGCCATAGGCGCAGCGGAGACGGGCAGCGGATCTGCAATATCGGATTTGACCTCATGGACCAAGAGTCACACTCATCTACGTGACACGTGTTTTATGCAGAATTCAGGCTAGATTTTCAGGATATATGTACAAAAGTGTGTTCGGCTTCTTTGGACTAAGCGGCTTAAATATATTAAGGTAGATTTCAGAGAAAAAGTAAAGACCAAATTTGACCTCACTCAATGAAAAAAATCACTTTAGAAATCACATAAATATGCATTTTTATTTCAACTAATTTCAATCATTTTTAATTTCAATATGTTTTGACAACATTTATACATCTAGATGCAAAATTATTTTGAATTAAAATCTATTTGGATGAGTTTATGGGCCTTTTTAAATCAATGTCTCAAACTCATTAATATTCATGAGCATCATCAAACCAGCGCTCTGTGCCGATTTTCTATGCATAAAAAAAAATAAAACAAGCCACTTTTCTCGGACCTTACTTCTGGCTGTGAATGCTAAGTGTGAATGCACAAGAGTGACAATGCTTCGGGTGGTATGTCTGAATACTAAATGAGGGGGCACAAGAGTGACAATACTTCGGGTGGCAAGTCTGAATACTAAATGAAGAGGCACTAGAGTGACAATGCTAAGTGTGGAGGAACTAGAGTGACAATGCTTCGGGTGTTATTCTATTTGCAGATGATACTACTCTCTTGTTCTCACATCCAGATATTGAATCACAAATTGATTTAATCAATAATGAAATCTGTAACTGGTTCCAAGCTAATAAACTCTCAATAAATGCAAGTAAGACTAATTACATGGTGCTGGGTACTAACTACAACACCTCGAAGTTTAGTCATAACAATACAGGCAGTAATTCCGATAACAAATCCTGCTTGAATATAACGCTTGATGATGTGTCCTTAAATAGAGTAAGTTCAACAAAATTCTTAGGTGTAATAATTGATGAAAATTTAAACTGGAAATGTCACATAGATGCCATAACAAATACAATAGCAAGAAATACTGGAATGATGACCAAGTTGAAACATTTTGTTCCCGAAAACATATTGTATTCTCTGTATTGTA
>JXSR01S004905.1:28269-41432 GCA_000969725.1 Ophiothrix spiculata
GTAGGGGGGTCATTGGGTGACAGCTCAGTGAAAAAGGGGGTCATTGGGTGAGAGCGGAGCAAAAAGGGGGGTCTATCGACAGGAGCATGACGCGTGCCAATATATGGAGTGCCCCCCCCCCCCTGGGGCTGTGGACCTGCCTCATCTTATTAGAGCTAATGCAACCAGACTGATGCTATTTATTTACAGGTATCACCAGATTCTTTGCTGGATGATTGGCCTTAGACAAAGTGACACTGCAAGGTCTTGTTTAATGGGCTTAATTGGCTTCCATGTCAAATACTTGACTTGAAGTCCACTGACCATTTGATCAAAGCAAGGGAGCATTGAACTCTGGTAAAATTTGAGAATACATAAACAATGAAAGCTAGGGCCAATACTATAAGGTATCTCTTATTTCATAATGTACCTTAATACATCCACTTCAAATAATTTGCCTAATACGGTCATTTTGTTTAGATTGATTCAAAAAACCTGAAACAATTTGGTTCATAGAAAAGTAAATTAAGATATACACAGGTCAGATCCTGGAAGGCAGACTGCACTACAGGCGGTACAGGACACGATTAATAGAAGCTACTAAATTTAGGGACAAGGGATTTCTAAAATGCAAATTTAGGATACGTTTTACTTGTATTTCTATTGGGTCACGTATTGAAGAAAATATTATTTTTACCTTTCCTCAAAAAATTACAAAAGTGTTCTTATAGTAATAAACATAATTATGTTATTCCAAATCCGCTGGGGGTACCCCACTTTTTATTATAGATGTTATCATATGTTTTTACCGATTAGGAATATAATTTTAGAGACCATCCCGGAAGTTGTATTTTTCCACGAATCATCCAACGGCTTACACCAAAGGCGGTGTAGGACATGACGCAGCCGGGGATCGACTAAGATACTGTTGGGGATTCTTAACTTTGAGGAATGGAATATTGTGTGATTCAGTGGGGTTAGGGTTAAAGTTTAGATTTCAACGGACACTTTACAGACACTCTTCACGCTTGAAATAACTCACAATTTAAAACAATAAACTGAACAACTTAAACAAACATGGTAAATAAACTAGGTCAAACAGTTTACAATGAATGGATAAAAACACTGTAGAATCTAATGTAACATGTTCTGGTCCGATACAAAGGAATTAGAACAATTTGTAACACAAGCAGTCCCAGTAAGTTCTTACAAAAATATCAATTAAGATTCTCAAAAGAAGTACTTTTCTATTCGTCCAACATATCAATTAAGAATCTTAAAAGAGTACACCTTTACTTGTAGTCAGCCTAACAAAAGAAAACATGGCCACACAACATGAGAACTCAGACTTTCTAATTAAAACAGGGCCCACTTAGCGAGAGAATACCGCATTGCAATCTGATGACCCACTTTTGGAGCAAAGGTATTCTTTTCTTTTTTTTTTTTTCAGCTAAACTCCTCCATCCTTTTTTGTGTATCTTTTCACTAGGTATTCTTTCGTGCATCAGTGCAGTATGTGTTTGACTCACATCTATGGTGAAATAATGGATTTCAGACTACACGTATGTGTCAATCTACCATATAAATAAAAAGAGTAAATTGTGGCATCCAAAGTAGTCTATATGAGACCGTTCATCCCAAATGAGCTGTAAATGCAACCTCTTACCATTTTACTATTCTACTATTATACCAAGACCATGTTTTAAGGATTAAAATGACATCTCAATGAACTTCAGTCGATTTCCAGAAGTCAAGTTATAGTCCGTCAAAGGTTCTCAGGGAGAAAAATGTATAACAGAGTTAAAAAGGCCTTCTAAGATCAGTAAGCCGTATATTTGCTGTTGATTGTCCTCAAAATATACAGACAGATTTCACATTTCCGATCATTTTCTTGAAATGAAACTTTGCCGGTGTTTTGAAGTGAATACAAGGATTGTGAATCTGTCAAAAAATCAATTACGACCCCTTGACATGTATATACACCTGTAGCGCAAAATGAAGTTTGCTGCATTTACGTCTCGTTTGAGATGGACGGTCGCATATTATAATGCAATGCAAGCTGAACGAACTTATATGTTTCTTCAAAAGATGACGTTCATGTTATACTATAAATGGTCTGGCAACACTCTGTGATCAAAGAATACTTTGCTGTGATGTTCTACGATAATTTCCAGCCAGTGTGTGAATCAGACACCCTATCGTTCAAAACCCTAACCTTCAGTGTTAACGTCATATTCCACAATTCTCCCCATTGCAAAATTGCAAAATATTTGAGAAAATAATCAGAATTCCGACAGCCTCGATAATCCTCGCTTTAGTTTGAACAGTCGACTAACAAGCATGATTTTAAAATTGAAATTTTTCATACATTGCATAGAGATACCATAATTTTTTTCAGAGGACAATATTAAAGTCGTAAAATACCTATTGAGAAATTTGAAAATGACAACGCAGTTCATTGCACCCCTGAATTGTCAACTAGAGACAGATAATAAAGTTACAACTATCACTGGCAATCCTTAGCATGAGATATATCTGCCAAGGGAATATCACAGAAGCTGCACTGTTTACAAAAATGACAATTACATAAAGTCATTTTCACATGTTGTCACTTGATAATGATATAGTTCTGTCGATCGCAATTTACTACGAAGGTAATAATGACTCAATGTGAATAAAATATCACATATTTCAGCGGTATGTATGGATGATATGATGCGACAAAAAGAATTGGCAAATTTGCCTTATTAGTCCCAGTGGTAATTGTAACTAACTGCCAATTTGCAGGTGACTTTTTCAAGATGTGTTCATTTGCTCAGACCTGGTTCACATTAGGCCCATATTAGCCTTATTAGTCCCAGTGGTAATTGTAACAGCCAATTTGCAGGTGATTTTTTCAAGATGCGTTCATTTGCTCATATCTTGTTCACAGAGTTTTTCAGATGCATTAATTTGCTCAGACCTGGTTCACATTAGGCCCATATTTGCCTTATTAGTCCCAGTGGTAATTGTAACAGCCAATTTGCAGCTGACTTTTTCAAGATCTGTTCATTTGCTCAGATCTTGTTCACAGAGTTTTTCAGGATGCATTAATTTGATCCAATCAGACCAGGTTCACATTAGGACCATAATATGATTTATTTAAATGAATATTCAAGCTGAACATTGTGCATCAAGAGTGCAATTTTATTGCATATAGACATCACTCACTTGCAGCATTTCATAATATAGCATATGTAAATATTTTCATGGGAAATTCCACCTTTGATAATAAAAAAACTTTTGGTATGAACAGACCTGCTCAAAAATGACAAATATTAGCTTGAGAACACATTTTTGGGGTCTTTAGTCTTGTTTATCAACATAATGGGACAACCATTTGACAAATAGGAAAACATCGGCAGTGCACTGTTCAATTCAAAAAAAATCCAAGGTTTTTTTAAACTTGAATTTTTTTGTGAACAAACGAATCTTCTTTTCATCTTCAATATAGTTGTGGATATAATGATAAATGATGAAACTATTATAATGTGACCAAGTCTTAGATGCACAGACAGATTTTAATCTTTAGATTTTAGTCAAGATGCTGCAGTTGCACAGATTTGAGCTACCTATAGAATTACAGAACATGTAAGGGCTTGGTTTGGTCATATTACAATGTGACCAAGCCATTAGTTGCATGCACCAAAAGATTTTAGTCAAAATGCTGCAGTTGTACATATTTGAAGTACAAAACATGTATTACATTACAATGTGACCACCTGTTAGTTGCACCAACAGATTTTAGTCAAGATGCTGCAGTTATACAGATTTGAAGTACAGAACATTTAAGGTTGGTCACATAATGTGACCAAGCAGCCCTTAGATGCACCAACAGATATTAGTCAAGATGCTGCAGTTGCACAGATTTGAGCTACCTATAGAATTACAGAACATTTAAAGTCTTGGTCACACAAACAGAGTTTAGTCAAAATGCTGCAGTTATACAGATTTGAAGTACAGAACATGTAAGGTTGGTTGCATTACAATGTGACCAAGCCCTTTAGATGCACCAACAGATTATACTTAGGATGCTGCCGTTGTACAGATTTGAGGTACCTATAGAATTACAGAACATGTATTATCCCATTGGAATCCCAGCGGTGTGTCTAATAGCCAATTTGCCGCGTACATTTCCCAAATAGTATTCATTCATGGAGCTCCGTCGGTGTTTGCATATAGAATTATAGCACTCGCCAATCTCAAGTTCATTGCTTGCTTAAGTCTTGTTTAAATTTAGATACTGAGATGGAAAAGTAGACACTGGGTGATACTTGAGAACCATTGAGTAAACCCGAGTGGGTTTTGTAACGTTGACTCGCTTGATCGTCAAACATTTGTCATTGGAGAATAAGGTACAGTCATTTGTTGACTGAGGACCCAGCAGGGTTCTTTATCCTTTTTCGGCTTTTTTTAGGTGTAAAGTATGTTGTAGTTCTTGCTCAGAGCTGTCAACTACCCTCTGCAGCACCATCAAAAGGCAGCGCGCGTAGGGTTCATTATTGGGTCCGTGGAAGGGTAGATCAGGAGAACGGTAATAGTTCCAAGTCCCAGGGGGCCGCTCAAAAAAAAAAGTGGTACGCATGCTCTTCAGAGCACCTCAAAATCGGACCCTAAATGTTGTAATCATGTACATTGATGTACAGCAAATTCCAATCCTTAATGGGGTAAAATATTCAAATTCATATCCCTTAATGTTGTATTTTAAAACATGAATGTAATACATTGAAAGCCATTTCTGTTGCATTTCTTGGTATTTTAGAATAGGTGGCGAAAAAGTGACCCTAAAGTTGTAAGATATCGCAAAAAGATTACCTTTAATGTCGAAAGTTACCCTGAAAAGGCACCCTTTTTTATAGAGACGTCGACAACGCCAATCGACCAAAATACGACCCTTTTTCATGTTTTACTTCAGTAATAACATATGCTAGACACTCTGTGCTAGACACTCTTTTTTCAGTGTGTATACTAGATCAAAATAAAAAAATACATAGATTTCATTAACCATCTAAATTTTCCATGATTTAGCTTATTTGATTTGTTCAATTGTAGATTTGTTTTAGCTGAAAACATGACAAATATGTTAACGCCATTGCTTGATATTGTTTGATAAGCACAGATCAAGCCAAGCATCATTGAAATAAATGTTATGTTTCTCAGAGCTCTTAATTTCTTATTTGGTAAACAACTCTAAATAACCTTATGTATTCTGCAAGCAAAATAATGTCTAAGAAAAAGAGGTTTTTCTTGCTTTAAGAGTTGGACCCTCCAGAGATCATGAAACTCTCAAATGCTTCTTCATACATTTGCAAGGCTGCAGAATCAGTTTTGCCTTCTGGGAATTATTCAAGAACAAATTATAAATAAAATTGACACAATAAAAGACAATTTAAAGAGACGCTGTGAAACAAGGTGTTTATTTTTTACCCTATTGCTGCACTCTAACTGGTAAACACCAATATATCTTAACATTCAACTGACGATTTTGTTTCTCTCTCTGAAAATTTGTAATCTAAAAGATCTAGGCCACAAAATGAATGTCAGTGACCTAATTTTACCCATCCCTTCCTCTCATCATTCCCAACCAACCCTGAAACCCAACCCCACAAATCATGATTCAGCTTCATAAATCTTCATCCATATTTTGCCAAATTAGGCAAATATTTACCCCAATTAGTCAGGTCATTATCCCCTCCATAAAATCAGAGAAATTAATTTATTTGACAGCCAGCTAGTTAACTATCTTGACCCAATTCCTGACCGCTATGACACCATTTCTCATCCTCAGCATCATTTAATATTTATCAAACTTGATGTCCGCACCTGGCCGAACTCAGTTCATCGCCTCAAAATGAACATATTTTGACTATTAAAGTTCTTTATTTACAGCATAAATACAAATTCCACATGCCATTTTAATAAATTATAACAATCCTCCACACAATTACTCCTTTGAGTATCGTTAGCAACAGAAAGTAATCATTTTAGGGAAAATTGTGCTTTTTTTTAATGTATTCCATCCCCAAATGACTTTCCGGCTGGTAATTTTCAATAGAAATACCAGCCCTATGTGTCATCAAGTAATCTCGGCACAATTTACTATGTAACACTTTATATCAGCTGCGCTCAAAGCCGGAGCACGATTACTAGGTGTAACCGTTCCACCCAACACAGCCAATATTCATAAAGCAATTACGGTATGCAACACTAATTCACAATATACACTGAATGTCAACATATATGCGATGATCCATCCGTTAGAAGCTTCTGTGAAGCAAACATTTTTTTCTTCTTTTTTCTCCCGTCTCCCACTCCTCCTATGATTCATGTAAAGGAGGAGTCTGATTCCAAAAATAAACAGAAAAAACAGATGTATTTGATAGAAACGTCCTGACAATAGCTTCATTTGACTACTGTAAAAACACTTTTTATTTTATGTGTGGTATGAAAATGTTCAACATTTGAAGGCAAGCAATAACCTTGAGATATAAGTTGAATGGTTTTCTGAAATGTATCTTGTAATGGTGATATTAAACATTTTTCTTTTGAAGTTCAAATTCACTGCATTGTTTCGTTGTTCGTTTAAACGCCTAGTAATTACTATATCTATGTATTACATATTTATTAAAAAAACTTTGCACTTCATGAAGGTCAGGCATATCTTTTCATTCATAAAAATGATAAAAAAGGTATAGGAAAAAATAACTTAGCCTGAAAGCTCAGAAATTTGGCTCTAAAATTAAAAAATAAATACAGGGGATTTACTATACAAATATTGAATGCCTGAGAGTGCAATAGTACAAAATATATCATGAGGTCAAATTTGGACTTTTCTATTTCACGAGGCATGGCCAAGTGAAATGGATCAGTCCAAATTTGACCGAATTATATATCTTGTACTATTGCACGTGCATAGGCATTCAATATTTGTTTTATATAATGATATCACACAGGTTTGTTTCATGTCGTGCAATAGTACAAACTATTGCACGGCTCAAATCACTGTAATCATGATATAATACAAAATATATGATGAGGTCAAATCTGGACTTTTTTATTTCAAAAGACGTTATTGCACGTGCATAGGAATTCAATATTTGTTTTATATCATGATATCACACAGGCTTGTTTCATGCCGTGCAATAGTACAAATTATATCATGATTGCAGTGATTTGAGCCGTGTAATAATTTTTTTCCATTGCACGGCATGAAACAAACCTGTGTGATATCATGCATGATATAAAACAAATATTGAATGCTTATGCATGTGCAATAGTACAAGATATATCATTCGGTCAAATTTGGACTGATCCATTTCACTCGGCTACGCCTCGTAAAAAAGAAAAGTCAAAATTTGACCTCATGATATATTTTGTACTATTGCACTCTCAGGCATTCAATATGTGTATACTATTGCATGGCTCAAATCACGGTAATCATGATATAAAGTGCGCTATGTCTCCCTGATTTGCAAATTTCACATGGGTTGTCAGCACAGTATTCATGTGTGCAGTCAACCAATAAGGCCAAAAAATGTAGCTTATTTCCATTTGGGCCCCAAGATTTTCCTTAATTTAGTTCTCAATGCAGGAGGAAGACCAGAATGCTTGAGGATAAAACCTGCATAAGCATGTACAGACTCATAACCATGATAACCAAATGACAAATAGCGTCAGGACTGCGGATCAAAACTGGGCCTGAGACATCCATGACCCATTGGTTTCAAACAAGGGAAGTAACAACATGCTATCCCGCTCTCCTGAAATCATATATTAACCATAAATTAAAACAGGTAAACATTATCTTGAAATGTTACTTATCAATATTTTTCTACTCAAAACAATAACAAAACACTGATTTTTATTTAAAAATAACCAGTGACAGACAAACATTATGACTATGTATAAACAGATGTTTAAATATAGAAAGGCGTCCCCTAGAAATGTATGGTATATTAATATTTCCATTGAAATACCAGTTGTGCAACCATGAACCTGGCTATCTGGTAGTCATTTTATGCATGTTTAATTTATATTGACTTTGAATAAAATATCAGGTACACACCCAATTAACTTTGGCTCCTGTATTTCAAATGTATCAGGGAGGGGGACTTATTATATGATGATACAGGCCTTTTTTTCTTACTGCTGATACTGTGATAGCATTTGATGTGTGTCTTATTTACATTGACTTTGAATTAAATATCAGGTACACGCCCCAAATTAGCTTTGACTCATGGGTTTCAGGGGAAGGGGGAACTCATCATATAATGGTGTAAGTCCTATTTTCTTACTATCTACTACTGATAGCACTTAATGACTTTTTTTTAATTCAATTCAAAACTTCATAATTTCAGGAAAGGGGTTAAAGGTCTGTATTCCGATCATTTTCACTCCCAAAATCAAATTGGAGATTTTGATAAAAAAATAAAGGGCATATTTTTCTCATAAACCCTGTAACTTTTCACACCCATATTATGTTTTGTTAAAGAGATATGGTCAAAAAGGAGTACTGCTATGAGTTTTGTTAACAAAAATAAATAACCTATAGGTTTCTCTGTGTCAATCTCGGACACATTTTAGCTTCTGGCATTAATTTTGCTTAAGGTATATAAATGAAACTTTACAATAATGCTTTATGTAGGTGATGACCCTTCATTAAAATATGGAATAAGAATATGTTACATTTTTCACAAGATCGGAATACCTACCTTTGAGATCTAGCCCTTTCCAAAAACTTTTTGGTGTGTCAATAGGAATTTAATGACAAGTTCCCCTTGGATTAGGTTTACCCTGGTTTCAGATGTTTCATGGATATTAATCGCAAAGCATATAAATGTTAACATGCAACATTCATGGAAACATGAATAAGCTTTGACCCATGTGTTTCAGATGGTTTAGGGGAGGGGGACACCATATGATGGTGTCCTATTTTCTTACTATCTACTACTGATAGCACTTAATGACTTTCCCCCTTTTTTTTTTTAATTGAAGTTCAATACTTCATAATTTCAGGAAAGGGGTTAAGAACTAGCCCTTTCCAAAAATATAGTGTGTCTATGCATCCATATATAAGAATTTAATGACAAGTTCCCCTTGGATTAGGTTTACCCTGGTTTCAGATGTTTCATAAATGGATATTAATCGCAAAACATATAAATGTCAACGTGCAACATTCGTGGAAACATATCTATTCAATTTTCTCTTTAATATACCAGATAACATGACATTTCCATAGCTTTATTGGTTTTCCAAACATTTAATACAAACTACAGTATGTGCATCTGTGTATACTAGTATTCAGACAAGGCTTTTAGTTGATGAGCATCTTTAACCCTATCTCTGCTGGACCAACATACAAAATAGATTCAATAAAATATATAAAATTAATAATAGTTTATACGAATGATTTGCCAATCTGCACATAAAGCATTTGTGTATGTTTTCAATACTTGCACATGACAAAATGTGTTGCATCATCGGCAAAAACCTAAATGCCCCGGCTGGACAAGGTCTAGCCTGATTTTAGACTAAAAGGACGAACCTATATGGTATTCATAGGGGTGTGAATTTGGTCTTGAGAGCCAGTTGTATGATTGTGGGTTTCGTTTTTGTGGGGTTTTTTTTGATTAGCTGAGTTTCAGGTATGTTTGGATATATTAACCCTTAAGCACCCAAAAGGTTACAAGAGAGCATCAGTAATATAGCTTAAGCCGGAATATATCATAGATGGGAGGGGAGGTCTATGAGTACTAAACTGCTGCCTAGGCAGTGCCAGCCAAATCGTCATCATCATCATCATTATCATCAGTCGCCTGCATAGCAGTCAATCGCAAATTTTCTGGGTTCTCCTCAGGCATCCACAGTATATGGCCAAGAAATTTGAAAATCAACAGTCAACATTTAGTAAAAAAGGAGGTTGGATGTATCGTTGATCTTATGCTTAGTTGTATTATAGGCCTATTAATCTTCCTGTTATTTTGAATGACATCATATTTGATATTCCTGGGTATTTTTTTTCCATGCATTGAAGAAAAAATATAATGTAATAGACCTGCAAAATGTCTGGGAATAAAGTGTCAGCAGATTTGCAACATATCCCAAAATCTAACCCAACATGATGGGTTTTTGTTACACCACAGCAACTTGATCCTTGTTTGCTACAATATATTTTATCAGGCACAAGTATTAGGGGTACTAGAGCAAATCAAATTAATCAGAATCTACTTTCATGTGGGTATAATGTGACAAATGAAATATAGCTAGTGGACATTTGAAATCAGATCATCACAAAACCTAATTAATGTAGGAAACATCACCTAAATGAGCTGTAACTTGTTACCTCAATTCGCTAGCAAAGTGGTAGGGCGAAATCATACTCGGCCTCCAAACAAAATTTTTCCTACAAAACATTTGGTTGTGACGTCACCAAATATTTGCCATCGAATTTAAAGTATCAACCAGTAACAACATTTGGTGCAATTTCATGATGTATATAGCAATTCAATATTATACATGTGCAATCTAGCACGAAATTTTTATTTGGTCTCAACTTGGTGTTGAAGTTATTTTATTTGGAGTCAAGCCGAAAACATACTCGGTCTCCAAACAAATTTTTCGCTACCAAACATTTGGTCGTGATGTCAAAATGACGAGTGACCCCAAACAAAGTAACGTCAACACCGAGTTGAGACCAAATAAAATTTCGCGCTAGATTGCACATGCTATTGAATTGCCATATACATTGGACCAAATGTTTGCTACCCGTTCATACTTTAAGTTCGATGGCAAATATTTGGTGACATCATGACCAAATGTTTGGTAGGAAAATTTTTGTTTGGAGGCCGAGTATGATTTCGCCTTATCTCGTCATTTTGACGTCACGACCAAATGTTTGGTAGCGAAAATTTTGTTTGGAGGCCGACTATGTTTTCGGCCTTTTGGTGTTATCCGATCATTTTCATGTCAACTGGATAACACTTTCAAATCCTGGACCATGATTGGAATGTCGTTCACCCAAAGTGAATGGGATGTACAATCATTATGAAATGTGTGTGGATAATACTGGAGAATACATAGATCGCTCTTAGCAAATAATTGCTCTGGTATTGTCACAACTTCTATAGCTATATGGGTGCACTACACTAAATAACTAGCGCTCGCAATCCGGGATTTCTAAAATTGGCAAAATTGACTGCCCTCTCCTAAATGAGGACCTCAAAACGTATGGAAGGGCAATATGTTTGGTCAATATTTTGTTCTAATTATAGAGTTAGGTTTATTTAAAGATGGTCTGTTGTAATTTTTGATCTCCAGATTACTTTGGTAAAATTTAAAGCGTTTTCCTTAATAAATTTTGCCTTAATGGTGTACTTTTATCATCAATTTATGTTACATGAGATCATAATCAATTGAGAAAAGGTAGTGTTGAGGCAACCAGTTGCTTTTTTTTTTTAGTTTTCGGGTGTTTTTAGGAGGCCATTTTGTACAGTAAGTCAATGGGAAGCTATTTCGTGGTGTGGCGCCATATGTTACCTTCCTGGCATAAAAGTCACTCCTTGACTACTTAATACATGTAGGTGTGCGGTGGTCTGAAAATCACAATGGTGTGCCAGCTATAATCGGACCCAAAAGTTGAATATGCTTGAAATTCCCTTGGTCAAGGAACAGAGGAACTAACTGCTCATTGTCTTGTGCAAACCCGTACAAAACCCGGGAAGCTGATCCTGGGCAGCAATGGTGCATATGTGGGCTGATCAAGGTTCTGTGCCTTTGAAGGTTGCTGCATAACATGAAATAATGCTTGGTGTGGAATGGAGCTTATTTGGGCCATAGTGACTAGTGTAAAGTGTGCTGAGGCTACGTGGAATTATAAATCAGGGAGGCATAGCGCACTTTAAATCACATGTACTTTTTTTTATTAAAAAAAACCTGCCATGGTCTCAGCTTTAACACTTGGCTTGTGAACACCAAAATGAAGTTTTCATATGTTGAGCACTGATTATATAATCATTACATAAATGAATATTTACACCATCATCCATAACTGTAATTAAACCAATAATCAAAGTGATGATACCTATGTACATCAGCCGTCATAATTACCGTAAAAACTAATTAAAATTACACCAGCTAAATGAACTTGGCAAACTACCTAAGCCTGATAAAACAAGAAAACCAATACGGGCCTGATGAGTCACACTGCATGCATGGCTAAGTAGCTAAGAGAATATCAGGAGATGATTAGAACGAATATGGAAAGAGTTTGATATGTTCAATATTTATAAATGTGGCTATAACAAACTGCAAACTGGGGGTTGAAAATGATAGACAGATGCGGCTGTGACTGATATAGCGAAATCAAGCTTGTTTGAAAAGATATAATATGGAATTTCAAAGTGAACTTATACAATAAGAGAATCTGTAATTGTCACATTTTTAAGTTGCAAATGGAGGTGTAGTTATGTAACACTCAAATTTTTGTGAGATTGAAATATGAAGTTAGTCCATCCATCGATCTTGACTATTAGCCTGTTTTTTACCCGGGTAATGCCGATTAAGTTTGAGAAACCCGGGTAAGTCATCCAGTAGAAACACTAAATAATTGGTTTATTCAAAATCTGTGTAAGACAATTGCCCGTGTTATTGTACCTACGTCTGGAAGTGGTTATTACCGTTTAAATATTATGTCGCAATCCAGTAGAAACGGTACCGGTTATAAGAATCTTATTATCACAATCCATCGCCGCGCAAAAGGTCAATCAACCTGTACTTTCCGTACATCCAGTGTACATGGTATTTCATCAAGTGAAACTAAAAATAATCAGATTCTGTCGTGAGTATAAACAGCGCGGTGTAAGTGCAACACGGTTTTCTTACACGGTAAAAATGATCGATTTATATTTTACATTTGAGTAGAAACAGGCTATTTGATGCACAAACTGCACTGGCATTTTAAGTTTTTGAACAATTAGCACGCAAATGCCTCTTTTGAACTCAGATATCCACAGTCCCATATGAGTATACCTGAAAAATTCAGACGTTACAAAAGCTAACATTCTCAAGCAAGAAAAATATTGTAGCTATCCTCACAGAATATCTGAACCAAACATCTACTTTTTGCATTACCCAGTCACATTTCCTTT
>JXSR01S004908.1:8764-23454 GCA_000969725.1 Ophiothrix spiculata
GCAACTGTCAATTTCTAGGCCTACTTATGATCCTACAATCAAAAATTTGTTGGTTTGCTATTTTATTCATCAATGCATATTTAGTGTTATAAAATGGTCCCTGTTGTTACCTTAGATCATTGTATCCTTCTAGCTGCCCTTTGATAGGGGGAACAAAAAGAATGAAAATCAACGACATGTATAATGGGAGCATGAAAATAGGAGCTACAGGGCAAATTACGAAAATATTGTTCACAATTACGAAAATATTGTTCACATTATGGCTCAGGGAATATTGGTTACAAAAGTGTATATATTACAGATTGAGGAAGAAAAAAGTAAAGGAAATAGGCCTACTATATAAACAATTATTAATGGTTACTATCTCCAAACCCCTTCGCCTCGGACCGAGGCTAGTATAACATAAAACGCGAAATTAATTGGTATACCTATCTCCTATTTCTTATGTATTTACATAACAGCCTCATCCCCGGAATTGTATTTTTTTTTTTCTGTCTCTGAAATGCAAACAAGTGGTAACCTAAGCGTCAAACCTCACAAAATACATTTCAGTGGACAAGGTCAATTAGGTAAAAATAAATTATAGACATGTTGAAATAGGAGCCTACACCTTTAAGTGTTTAGTTATTATATTTTGCAAGCAAAGTTATATAAATATAATTAAACAATTTCCTAAATGCACTAGCAAAGAGTTGAATCATCACTTTGTTTGGCATGTCAGTTTAATAAAGCTAAATCTGTCTCATTTGTCAATTTATATAAGTGTGACACAAAAAACATCAAAATAAAGCGGCAAGAAAAGGTAAAAATTAAGTCAAGATGAATAGCAATTACAAAGGACTATTATAGCTTAAAGGAATTAAATTTATTATCTTTCTTTTGTAGTATAGCAAAAACTTCCAAATACAAATTATATCATAATTATGTAATGGTGGCGTGAGAATTATAATAAGGGTCTATTGGAAAGGTTCTGTGCTATGGGTCGTGACCCAGGTCGCAACAAAAAAGACTATTGATATCTCCGAAGAAGGCTCATATTAAAATTGTGTAAATGTAAAAATTATTTTTTTAACATAATTTGTGATTTTCAACTTGTTATAAACAAAGTCACAACATTTGGGGCAGTTGCTGGCTTACACTGATATATATTACAAATGCATTAACATTTCTTTCTATGTATTACTATTATTACTATTTGTGTTTATATATGTTGTGTGTTGCATCAATCCTTTTGTAAACTCCTACGGTTTTCCACCTTAGGAGTAAGGCTGTCGGTTTTCCACCTACGGCAGCCTTTTTTCCTGCTCTGCAGTTGTATATAATATGTAATTATGTATGTAAAAAGTGTAACCATCAAAAACTTCACCAATGACCCTTAACTCACTAACCATGACCCAACCCTAACCCTAAACATACCCTCACCCTCACCCAAACCCTAACCCTAAAATTTTGAATGGGACCTAAAGTATACTTGATCCTTTCAAGCATATTGGTCATTTAAGTGAACCAAATAAAATCAAAATTCTGGCAAATATTTCAGACTCCGAGTTTCAGATACATCTTCCATTGCATTAACATATTGCAAACACTTAATTTGAATCTAAATGCCAAATTTTCATTCCCTGAAATTGAAATGCTTTACTCTATTTCGTACTGAAAAAAGTTTTTCAATGCTGATTTTTATGGCATGTTAATTGAATCGTAACAGCGAACATGATGCCTAATGGATCGATTATATGCACCAGATATTTATCATTTTGAACACCTATCACATATCTTTTATTCAGAATTTAAAATGTTTTTTCTGCACAATGTCTGTTTTCACAATTCTTACATTAATATCTAAATAAAGGTGGTCCACGCTCTCATCCATCTAGTTAGCACGTTAAAGTCAGATATGAACAATAAAACAATTTGATAGCAATTGTTACACTTGTCATCTAAAATTTGAAACAAATTAGGGGATATGTCTCATCTTGTCTTCTCTTTGTGGTCATGCCAAGCAACACTCACATATCATCATTTTTTTGACCATGCATTAACTGTTGAAATATGGGCAAAATGGGTAATTTGTCTGATTGCCTGTGAAATATGCATGATACTAAACCGTTTCTCATGGATCCTTGTTTTTCTTATCAAAACTACCCCAAAATCAGTGTTTCATTCTAAGATGGTTAACTCTGAGTGCCCCCTCCCCACAGATTATGGTCATGTTACATATTATACTCATAGTAAAGAAGTGCATGCCTTTTTTTTTTTTTTGATTAAAAACATACACCCTGGCCAAAAGGTACATGTTTTCTATATTACTCTACCAAATCTTTTCAATTTTCTTGTTTCAAATATCTTGAACTTGAGAACTTTATTAACTTATTTTATATCAATACAATTTTGACAGCATGCGTTCTTTGAGAATTGCACTGTATGTTTGTAAACAAAATATTTCTTGAACCGAAACATTCCTTAGTCTTTTGTGAAAGCTGGCAAAAATGAATATAATCCATTTAAACAATGGTTCACAAAGTTTGACTTTTGATTTTGAAGAATGACTTTCCAGAAGTAAGCACTAACTTTTTCTTTATCAAGTCCCTAGAAAAACAAGATGGCAGGCGACTCTTATGCTTCATCAATTTCAAATTTTCCAATTAAAATACATGACACCTTGTGTAGCAAGTTTGCTACAATTGTTACCAAGGTAACATATTTGATTATTGAATTATTTTGTTCATCTTTGTCTGGACCCATGTTTCACCTTGACTCTAGTAGACCTTAAATCTCTGTGACATCTCCTCATAATCAATTTGTATAAAATGTGTTCCTCAAGATTGATCCTTGGATTGCCCACAAGATTGTCCAAGATTAATCATTGTAATTCACGAAGCTATGTAAGTAGTAAAAATGTACTTTACATCCCCCCCCCCCCCCCTCGGCAAAAACCAAGACCTTAATCCTAAAACTATCTTTCACCCTAAATCAAAATTTTAATCCAAATCGTAACAAAAATAACTTCATCCTAACCCTAAAATTTCATTCCGACCAGGACCTTCACATTGAGCTTCACATTCATACAAGCTTGTCTGTAATTTTTTTTTGATCCACCCTTCAAAGTGTGCCTACATACTTTCCAGTCTTTAGAATAAAGAAACAAGATTGTTACAGAGTGCAAATTAAAATCTTCTGAATTAGTGAAATATTTAGACTGAATGCAATCTTTAATATCTAATTTTTTTCCTTTTCATATTTGTTTTAATATATAGATATTGTGTTAAGATTTTTTCTTTGACTTCATTGTCAATATTATAATCAGTAGAATTCTATTCAATCATTTTTTATTGTAAAATGTAGTATACAATTGTGTATTTATTCGTTTTTCTTAAATGATTCAACTGATAGCATCAGTTGTATAAAACTTTACGTAAAAACGGAATTGGTATTGAAGTTGGTTTTGCAAACAACACCTTAAAACACAAAATGCTATTAAAGTAAAGTAAATTAAGCCTGACAACCATCAACCATCAATTTTTTTAAAGTTTTTTTTCACACAAATTAAGAATCTGGTTTATCTTGACATTCATTTTTTTCCATTCTTTTTCCTCATTTACTTAAGTTCAAGATAATGTTCTTCTTTTTGATTGTATGTTTAGGCCTACATATTCAAATATATTTCAAGTTTGTTTTGTCCCACAGGTTCACAAATAGTAACCATAATCATTAATAAATCAATTTATCGCGGAATCTCCCTTAATGATCAGAGATACCACAACTGACGACTTTGAATTATGCCGAAATACAAAACAAATTATGAAAAATTACAGAAAACTTTTGACTTTTTCAAAAGACCTTGACACAAAAGTCTAGTCAGTGATAAAGTGGAAATAAATCCCATATTTTTACTTTTTGTTCCAAAACTAACTAAACTGGCTTTTCTTTATTACTAAAAAAACAAATAGATTAACTTGAAAGAAAACATGGCAAATTGATATTGAAGGTATTTAGAGTGGGAATGGCAAAAACCACTGAACAAAACTAACCTAAACAAAAACAACATATGGAAAGAAACAACATTGGTAGGGAAACTACGTTTTCAATTCCATATTTTTTAACAAACTCTTGAAAACTAATTTTCTGGATTTATTGGATAATGGCAAACATGTTATGAAACCATGCAACACCATCTCTCAGTGATATGAAAATTTGGAATAGAGCACAGAGACTTTAACCACTGCTTGTAAGGCTATGGCTCGCAACATGGAAAAAGAAGAAAGACATACTGTAAAGCACTTTAATTTCGCGGCATTACAATTTAGCGAATTTGGAAACTCTCACTTTTTGGGTGCATTTTAATTTCACTAATTTGAATCATCTTGCTATTCAATGCTATGTTAACAATCATTTTAGCGGCATTTTAATTTAGCGAATTGTGATACTAGCGAAATTAGCGAAATTAAAATGCTAGCGAAATTTTCATGCTTTACAGTATTGGCGGACCTTTTTCTGGATTCATCAAAGTATTGGCAATAACATCTTCTTTTTGACCCCTTTTGCAAAGTTATGCTTATAGTTCATAATCAGTCACCAAGGTTAAAATTCCAGATAACCATGAATAAGCATGGTTAAATGCTCAAAATATCATCTTATATCGAGGTACGCAACAGGTCTCAAAATGATATCAAAAAAGTACATTGACCTAATATGACAAGTGCAGTTGACTTTTGTAATTTCAAGGGATTTCATCAAATCTCAGCCAACACGTTTTATAGCCTTTGTATATGACAAAGTACAGGCATGACACTGAATCTTGTCCTTTTTGATGAATCATTTGTTCCAAAAAATGCATCAAATACCCCTCACAGGAGTTGTCCACCATTTTCGGTATGATATATTCATTACCATAAAAGTACACTATATTGTAACTCTAATAGTGTCAGCGATCTTCAAAGTGACCCCGACCTATTCCAGTGTTACCCCCTTCCCAATCACTATTCCTCAATTCCCAAATGCTCGTCTCAACTGAAATTAGGTAAATCCTACCAAAATATCCAAATCATGTTTAATTTGGAGTTTACACAAATGTTGATTTAGCAGTGCTTGCCCCACACTTTTAGTTTGGTACATTCAGTGATATAACAAATTATATTGGTATCCAGGTAACATGAAAGGAGAAGTTTCTAACAAGAGCGCCCTTTGTGTGTGGTATAATCACAAAACAGAAGGGGTCATGCCCTATCATTAATGTGACAAATTTGTTGTGACTTTCGTCAACTATGTTTGTACTTAATCACTAATACTTCAAAATTCCTCTCCTTTTCATACAGAATGACATTTGTGATGACAAAATAGTACACATAAGTGGAAAATTTGTGTACTTTACAGTTATAACTTACTCATTTCTGACCTTATTTTACCTTTGCAAAACTTTCAGTTCCACAAGTTGCAAACTTGTGTAAAATTACACTTTCATGTTGAGAGTAACAATAATATTAGAAATCATGCATATTGGCCTTGACAGAAAATTTAGTTTTTATAAAATGTGAGATTATGCCTGCTTCGTTTTTGACACTGTTGTAGAGTAACTCAATCGCCTTGCAGCCCAAGTATTTTTTAAAAGGGGGCGATTAAAAGTGTAGGACTTGTGGTATACTGTTGGCATTTATTATTGTGTTTACTGTATGTAACCTAAGACTTGTAACTCTGGAGATATATTTGAGATATTGTTTATTTATACTACCACAGCCAGAACTGAAACATCAGTTGCACATATGTTGCAAGTCAGCTATATCATTTCCCAGTTGAGCTCCTGCTTACTTGTGACTTCAACTTAAAGAATAATTAAAGGAGCATGGTCCGATTCCTCAACATTTTTTCAAACTTTTTGAGATTTTGGTACCAAAATGTTGCCCATATTTTTCTAATAACCCATGTGAAATTTCACGGCTGAGCTATGTTTTGTTTTGGAGATATGTATGGAAATGTGTCTAATTATGGTAACCATAATTAATTTTACACAGTAACATATATAGGCAACTCTGAAATACAAAATAGTCCATAAAATCAAAACAATTTGGCTGAAATTTGAAAATTAGACCTCTTGAGTGATCATCTTTCATATGTCATTGAAAAGTTAATTTTGAGAAATCAGATCAAGTTCCTTTAAGAAAATTTGGTTGAAAAAATTTGTAGGAATAGAATTATATCATAAATTATGAAGCAGTGTTCTCTCAAAGGGTTTGGAGCTTGCACCAATTCAACCACAATCTCCCAAGAAATTTCATTATTTCATTTTATAGGGTGAACAAAATTTATTTTCATTTTTTTCAGTTTTCAGTTTCTTACAGGTTACCCTGCTACTTGAATTCAAGTGAATAAATGTCCGAAATAATGAAAGAGTCGCCTCGTCAAAGCCGAGAGGTGGATACTACAGGAAACATAACTAACTAACATAACAAAAGGCCGGGCTTTACTTGAAAAGCACGTCAGCCGCGGATCCAGGGGGGGGGGGAGCGTGCGCCCCCCGTAAAATTGGCAAAATCCTACAAAATCAGCTGAAAAACACACCCTCCGCCCCCGTAAATTTAAGATCCTAGATCCGCGACTGCACATCCAGCGTTCTTTCTTTGCGAGGTGGCGAACAGCGCCCTCAACCTGTACTTACCATCGTCAGCATCGGGTGCGATCACAACATTGACAGATTGTGGGCTTCCAATAACGCCTCCCATAGGCATGCTCAGTTTCACCTGGAATTGTTCCTCCGGTTCGTACAAGGAATCATCAATGATAGTGACGCGACAGAAAGCGACATCTTCGCCCTTGTCGAAACGTACAAAGTTGTCTTGGTCATCCTCCATACGGCTGATGTAATCCATGTAGGAGAGAACAGGTGACGGGTTTGATCCAATGGCAGTGTCTAAAATGGACAAAAAGTAATGGAAATGTTAACTTTGCTGATAATACATAACTATACATGCAAATTGGTCCTACTACTATTGTCTATTTGTTCTTGTCCTAGTACATGGACGTTCTTAATTTTTCTTCATTTTATTTAAATCAAACCTTTATGAAAGGATTTCAAAGAGGCTTGAAATTTATACCAAATTTTTAAGGGATGAGATTATTGATCATGATAGAAGAAAAACATTTTTAACATTTTGAAGATTGCAAAAATGATTTTTTTTTCATAACGTTGGAAATCCAGTTTGAAACTATATTGAACTTGGGATTTGTTCTTTAAGTTCACAGGATTAGGTAGTAATGCTTTAAAATCCACAAATCCAATTACTGAGATAAAAATCAAATTTTTAAAAAGGACAAAAATCCAATTTCACTCAAATGTCGATCTTGGGGCAATGTAATTTGAAATCTTATTTTTCACTTGACTAGTTTGCTGCACAAAATGTCTGTCTAGCCTGGCGATTAACAGTTTAGTTAATTTTTCCTTCTTCTTTTCTGTTCTTTCTTATTTCTGGTATCTAAATGTCTTTGTTCATATATCTAGTCTCCATTAACTGAGGACCATGATCAACCTTCACCTTCTGAAATCAGCCAATCTGGATCAGGATCATTGGTTTCAATAATCCGCATCAGAATCAATGACAACATGTCTGGTTTTAAAATGTTCCCACTCCATTTTGAACTAATGATTACCTTTTGCCTTTGCATGTGCATGTCACACTGTTAAACATATGATTATTTGTCATAACACATAGGGGAGGAATTCCTGTCTTTTATTATTGTGACTCAACTGCATCAGTCTCAATATCTTTGATTTTAAGGATCTTATGATTCTTGAATTGTAAAATAACCATAATATTTCACTTCCCTTGCAAGTATGTCATCATTTCAGGGAATATAAGGAAAATTATTATCATGTGATTTGCATGACCAAATTTTGAGGGAAACTCTCCTAATCTGCAAAATACAAAAAGGAAAACTTCCCCATTTCTGCTACCCACTTTCTACATCAATCATGTCTGTCTCACAAAACCACATCATCCCCCATCTTGACCAGCCATCGTGGTCATTACCACTGGTCAAGATTTCTAGGCATTTAACCCACATATAGGAAACTGTTCATTAATTAATTAACGAGGGACAAGAAATAAATCTCCTCAATTGAACCTGAACTTGAGACCATCACTCTGTGTGGCCAGTTTTTGTCTGATTTAGACTTTGCCAGACCTCACATTATTGATGCTACTTTGTGTACAAAAAATGTTATTGGTATGCTAACTGCAAACAAGAGAAATAGCGATATCAAAATGGTAAGGTGCTTTTGGAAAACCAGTCAAAATCATATTAAAAATCCCCAATGGAATTCAACTTTATTTGCCTCTCTCATGTTTGTACTTTCTGTGACACATAATGGATTCATATTTGTGCAATTTCTGCATAAGTTGGTCCTTTGAAACCCCAGAACAGAGTCAGGTCTTCGAAAATCAAATATCAATTGAACATCTTTCTTTGATATTGGCAGAAATGAATACCTTGAAACCCTTCCGAAGCCTATCGGTTAAATTTTTCAAAACTATTTTGATGAAAATTCCTTGATGATTTGAATCCTTACCTGGCATAGTGGAACAGATGACCATGAGTTCTTCGGATACATCGCCAGTACGACGGATTGGAATCAACAATTCACCAATATCTTCCTCAATCACATAGCGCTCAGGGACATCAATAAACACAGTAGATACTGTAGAGAAGAAACAAAACCATGTTAAAAATATGTTAAAATGGTGCTGGAAAGGTAAATAAATGCATTCCATTCAGATGTTTGGTAAATTATTGGTTTATGGTGCCAAAGGACCTGGGTTTTAATTTGAGGGTCTTTATCAAGAAACGGTAGCTTTGATACAACATATTTTCACTGCGTAAATGTTGCGTGTCATACGATTATCACCAAACCATCGGGATCAAATCGAAATACCTAGCACTTATATCTTTTAAATTCTGATATTAAACCACATTTCAAAAATTTGGAAAATTCAATGTGTACTTTCAATATGTCAAGGTAATATGAGTTCATAGTTCTGAAATGTAAGTTGATGTTGGACTAGCTTATATTATTAACCTGGTTTTGACAAAGAAGACAAAATTGAAGCAAAAGGTTCCAATGCCTTTTGATTATGATCAAAAAATCCCCCAGGACAGCATTTATTGAAGGTTTCTAAACATTTACATAGTTTTGTCAAATTCTATTCTATTTGGTCAAATATCAGTACTTAAATTCAACAAAACTAAACTGAATCTAAACAAGAGTAATGTGATTCATTACTTCAAATTTTGTTTTTGACATGGTGATTTTTAAAACAAACACCCACTTGAAAACTAGGCCAACATTTTTAGGGGAGGTTACTGGAAAAATGTGCCTCTAATTGTATTTTAAAAGTTATAAACAAAGTAAAGCTAATTCTTAACCTGTTTATCGAAAAAATTATAATTAAGATGATGAACTTTATGGATGACTAGTAGATATAATAAGTTAATCCTTCAAACAATTTCAATCCTTGTCCATATTGGAGACAATTTCCAAGGTATTATTATCATAAATTTTGATAAAAAGAGTGTAAACTCACAACTGGTCAAATCTGCAATTTTTGATCATTTTCATGCTTAACGAAGCATTTGTCTAATAAGCATTGAACTTGAACTGATTACATCGTAACTGAATTAAGTATGGAATTTGGTGATCTGTACTTAACCGATATTGTGAGAATTATCTGTTATCTTTTTTGAAAAGATTTTTCTGAAATTAATTCGATGTAAACAGAATCTAACTCTAAATGTTCACTCGTATGCATCAATGAAGACAAAAGCTACAATTTGGTTGCAGATCTTTTCTACCTGACTTAGACTGTTTTTAGATGAAGCAGTATTTTCAACACATACCTACTTTTTGATTGCTAAAATGATTAACCATATTAACCTTCACCCGGAACGGGGGAAGGATTTAGTCCTAAATAGGCAATTCCCAAATTAAACTTGAACACTGGCCTGGGACTTAATCTTCTAGGGGCTTTGTGCTATTGGTTGGTAACTTGTGCAAGTCAGGGGACCTTGTGTATGATAGGGAAGAACAATTAAATTGACGCAACCATAGGCGGAGGAAGCGGGACCCCTAAATTACACGAGGGGGGAACCCCCCCTTCCCTCTATAAAAAGAAAGAAAAGGAAAGGAAATTGAAATTTCTGTTTGTTTTGATATTTAAAATGTGAAAATCAAAAAAATTGCGCAAATTTTCAGACATTTTGTTAATTTTCAGTTAAAAATTTCAATTTTTGCGCAAATTTCAATTTTAAAAAAAATAATTTGTAGCTGAAATTGGTCAATTTGGCAGATTTTTTTTTTGCGCGCATATCGCGCACTACAAAAAATCATTATTTTCCTTCGACCATTTTTGCTCAAAAATGTTTTTGCTTAAAAAAAATTAGCCGCCCTCCCCCTAAGATTTTAACCTTCCACAGCCAATGAATGCAACATATTTTGACCTTTTTTTACCATCTTAGTTCTATCACCTACCATCTTCCTCATCCAATATCCTGACAATGGCATGTTCAGGGAATTCCAAGGATCCCATGACAGCATCATGGAGGATGACTTCAAATGTCTCTGGCTGTTCATAGAGGCTGTCATCATGGATCTTCACTCTCCAGAATCCTTCCGTCTCTCCAGGATTGAACTGCACTTGCTGTGCCTTCTTGCCACTGAAGTCTTCACCGGCCTTTGCTGTTCCATCAACTGCCTTGATACCTGATGAAAAATGGCATGGTTCTATTCAGCAGTGCTTTTATGAACATTACAATATGTAAAATAGGAGTTATAAGTTACACAAAGACTTATCAGAATCTGGAACAATGTCCTACAAGGCTGTCCATGGAATCATTAAAGAAGCCAAATATTTTTTATACAGCATGAAAAACAAAATGCTGACAGGACATTTTACAATAACTTGCTGAAACTGAAAATCAATGGTATATTGAATAGTGCGAGATCAAGAATCAACGTCCTAATATCATTGATGTCCGTAAAGGACTTTTAACTTTGATTTAAGCCTACTTCATCCCTTGTCCCAGCCATTACTTTACTGTTTGATGCAATCATTTACTTTGTAGTCCCATCAATATACATATAATCTTAAATGCACATAAGCTGTATTTTTACTTTGTGAGGCCGAAATGACTATATATATTATCCTTACCAACAAATGATGTCTCTCCGAGGTATCCACGTCTTCTGAGGAGAATCTTGAGATGTCTGGAGGTCTCGTTGACTTCGTAGTATTCTCTATCCAATGAGATCCATGACCAGTTGAGTTGATAAGGTTGGTTGGGGAGCAAATTACCACCTGTAATGAATATGCAAATGAGGCATGATAAGTCACTTGTGATTGGTTGAAAGTTAGCTTAGAATTCATGAATATTCAAACAAACATACTGTGCATAATGCTTGAAACAAAATGTTACAGACTATATTGGTTAAATAAACTCTATTTTTCAGGACACTGTGCAATAAGATTTAAACTGGGTTCATCAATTAATACATTACCAAGATAAACATTTCATGTTTTCATAACCAGACTATGCTGTCACCAAGGTTGTTGAATTCAGCACTGTAGAAAAGAACAAAAATACAATATCATTAAACAAAATATTTCTCACAATAGTATATAAATGTAACTGTTGATGTTTGTGGGCAAGCCATTTCATGAAGACAGAAAGAAAATATTGAATTGTACTTATAAACCAATATTATCATTTATCCTTATTTTCATAACTCCAATTCTATCACACGTTTTGTGTGTAGACAATTTGATTCAAGTCCGACGTTTCAGACAAGACAGCACGTATGTCTTTGCGCTTCATTTAATTCTATCTATATCTGCATTTTCTGACTCATGATTCCATCCCGATCTAAGCAGCCACTCTGGCAGCCAGGCTAGACGTTTCAATCATCTTTAAAACAAGTTACAGAATTGTGAATCTTCAGACATCACAAAGAAATGTGTCTTGTGTGATTATTTTGAACATTGAATCATGACTGAATTGCATAAAAAATGACACTTCTTAACTTTTGAACTTATTCTGCAATTTCCCTGAGTTGGTAAATGTGCAACAAAATTTAATTATTCCCATTCCTATTGGAAAACGTTTATATGGAAATTGCCTTTTGAAATCAGCATTTAGGGTAGTGTGGGGAAAATCAATAGCACATGTAGTCTCATTTTGTTAAGAAATTTATGAGTCTCTTGTCTTGACATTAAATACTCGGATATTCATCATGTCTAGTGAAATCAAATTCTTTCCTTTTATAAACTTTTACCTGATTTTATCATATCATTCATGTAGGCTTCTTAAAGTGTACAATGTAATGATGGCCCAATGAAAACCAGATGTTTCATGAAACAAGACCAGTATTGACTACAAGTTTGTTTCTTAAAAGTGGAAAATCACTTTAAAATTGGACTTTACCTGGGACAATAATACAGGTGATTTGTAGAGTATTAGGGCCCAAGGGGTACTCAAGTTTGATTTGGGTAGTTGGGTAGGGATATGCTACTAGGAAGGCCTAAACTTTTGTAAAGGAAAAGGACCGAATGAAATACCAAAGAGCCTGATTTTGCTACCTGAATTTATGGCACAACTATATACCTCTTTTCCAGCCCTTTTGTATTGAACAGCCCAATCCTCCAGTCCATATCTATGAATAGCTCTATTTGTGGAATGCACTCCCTTCAAAAAAAATAAAACCAAAGCCTGGATCCTATATAATACCCTACATAGAATTCTACCAACTTGTAACCCAACCAGAATCCAGACTTTGTCATTTCCATCATCACAGCAACTATTCATTACTAACAACAACACCATGTAGCATCCCATGTCTTTGCAGGTCATTTATTATCACACACTGTTTCATACATGACACCAACTATTCATCTTTTGTTCTCTTTTATATCAAAAACACAATTCACCTTATCCCGGTACCTTGCTTCCTTTTATCTCAAAGCCTATCCATGACATTTATAGAAAATTCTTGGCTAGAAATCAGAAAAACATAAAATCAGGGAATTGGAGCGGAAACACACGAACAAGTCGATCTGACAGTATGGTATGGTACCTGCACTTCCAGCCATCTTGGAAAACCAAGATAGTGATTTTGTGCACTTTTGAATTTGTCACATTTCTTTTTTCAAAACAGCAAGGCTAGTATATATATAATCATGTTGCACAAGATGTCAAAGTCTGAATAATGGTTTATTCAGAGTCTTGTCGATGCCCACTGACGCGCAGTCTTTACACGCGCTATACACAGGGAATAGCTTGTGTAAAAGATTGCGCATCGATCGAAGACTCGAATAAACCATTAGTCTACAAAGGACCCAATTTGATTAAAATCTGAACAAATTTTATGCAAACCACCTTATGCCAGGTCTAGTCTACAGAACTTTAATCTTAGTGGTTGAACTTTTTTCAACCCCACCTCCACAAATTAAGCCATGTGGAACTCAGCATAATACCAACCTTACATTGAATATCACATTGAATAGTCAAAATTCTATTGTTCAATTGTAGAAATATTAATCACAGCGTGCACACTCTTTTGTCAATATTCATATACAAAAATGTCAAAATTCAATGTCAATGCTGGTATCAAAGCATAGCTGTCATAATTCAATGAATACCTTTGCTTATTCAATCGCATCTACAACATTGATACCAAAAGAAATACATACAAAAGTATATGATATCATATTTTTCAATTGTACTATCTTTTTGACTAAAATACATCAGGATTTTAATCATTCTCCAAGTATTTGATTAAACGAAGCACACTGTGTTAATGTTCCAATATGTTTATAACATGCAGTTGGTGTACACTTGGTCAACTTATTTCATCACTTAAACATTTTAAATACTAAAGTATAGTTACAAGAGTGGCACACAATTCTAGCAGTAGAGTATATCAGAAGCAAATACAACTTATCTTATTGACAAAATCATTTGAATAAACATCATTCATTAAGCAAATAAAATAAACATTGTGTATGCAGAAGCAACAGAATTGTTTGGTCATGCCGTACATGTCACAGTAGTTGAATATCGCAATTCCCCCGTCCTTACTCGTATAGTTATGCAATTGAAACTTAACCTACCCCTGTCAATTATACAAGTGTTTATTACTAATTCAACAATTAAAACCCCTAAACTATGTAGCAATCAATTTAAGCCATACAATATGTTAAGAGCATATTCAAGACAAGCTTAAATTAATATTTAAGCTAGACAAATATATCTTTCACTTAACAAAAATTCAACTTGAGATCCATGATACATAAAAGCTATATGGTAGTGTGGGCGTGGCAACAACACTTTACAAAGATCTTTCTTCAACATATACCGAATCCACTTGTCCAATTGATAATATGTTATAGTTATAAAGTATGGTGATTTTTCAAACTTTAAGAAGTGATGGTATTTATAAATCTAAAGGGTTTGTCAGATTGGAAATAGTTGAATTGGATGAGTGGATACTGTATAATGTTGATGCTTAAAATCATGTCTGATATACCAAAAAGACACTAAAACAAATACACTAACAATAAAGTTATATCATCTCAACATATCTGTTTCTACAATTCCAAATATTTTGACATATATCTCTAAATATTTTCAGCAAACAAAATTACTTCTAA
>JXSR01S004909.1:30627-43308 GCA_000969725.1 Ophiothrix spiculata
AGTTTGAAGATAATGTATTAGTCTATAAAATCAATTAAAAATAATGGCCAAATAAAGGTATTTATCAACTCCAATCAACGATTACCAGGAAGGAGTTAGGCATGGATGAAGTGAGTGAGATGTAACGCAAATGGACCCTACCTCAAAAAATAAAACCGTATGCACAACATTCATACGTCTTTCATTATACATAAAGATATTTGACACATGCTCTCTAATCTTAAATTCTATTTTCTACCAAGAAAATGGATTTGTTTATGAGTCAAATTTTTCACCTAGACACTGTTCAAGCTCTGGATTATATTTTGTGGACATAAATGTGAAAATAGAAAGTTTGCTCAAGTATAGAACAAAATATTTTTTCTAATATGAAATCCTGTGTAGATTTCATTTTTTAAGTCAGAAATGCAAAAAAAATAAGCTTGAATTTTTCATCCATTGGATTGTATGGGCAAGCAGTTGGCAAAAGCAGTCATATTTGGGCACACACAATTGTAAATTTGTTGTGAAAAAGTATGGTAAGTCCTTCTAAACGGTGACCCAGAGTACTAAACAAATATAAACTTGGTAAAGGGGAAGATATGCCCATTTTGGGGTGGCAAAATCTTTGTCATCCTTATTTCTACTGACATGGCTGTATATGGACTTAGCTTTTCACCAGATATTATGTGATGCAAGATTTTCAGAGAGTTAAAGAAATTGATAAAGGTGTTTTTTTTTCATTCATTAAAATTGCTTTAGGTGAGTCTGTAAAGGTTATTTACATTAATTAATTGTTATCTCAAAAATAACATAGATTTTTGTTCCTTGGATCTCTCATTTACCTATGATACTTGAAATGAATATAAATAAAAAGATTGAAAGAATGTGTTCTTCTTTCTTAATTATATCTGACTTGGTTTTCCTTTATTGTTTACCTCGGTTGGTCCGTGACGGACACATGCCATGATCCATGATGAACTCATGGTCTCTTCCAAGCTCATCCAAAATAAAAACAACCTGGATAGCCAGTAATGGCTAATCTATGCATGCTGGTCAACGCATCTTTGAAAATATGCCGGAAATAGAAAAGATAGCAAGAACAAGAGAAAGAGAAAGATGACCACTCCCAACACAATTGTCTGAGAATTTACTCTTAGCCCTGACTTTGTGAGAAAAGAAACTAGCCATTCTTATCTCAATCCCCTGATGCAACGGCTTTAGTCTGGTACAGTTAAAAAAAACCATATGCTCTTGATTTTGTTATCTAAATGCAAGTAAAGAATAAAATGGAATTTATATTGAGGTTCTGTAAAGACGGCTGAACTCAGCCAGAAAAAGAAACTTCCTTCAATATGTAACAACTATTTGGAGCTATTTTAACAGTATATTTTTGTGGAACTGATACAAGTCACAGGAAACTAAATGAAAGTCAAGACAACTGACAAAGATATTTTGTGTAAGCTGTAAGCAATATTCAACTCTACTTTATTTTACTGATTTACCTCTGGGTTGTTTTAACTAGTAATACAACGCGCAAGGATATACCATAAGTGTAGTTACAATATGTCATTAAACGCAAGCTTTACATATATATTATTTTAAAAGAATTTAAAGGATATACCTTGAGTCTGAAAAAATCAGTATTGAAGTCTGAAGATTTTCTTCCTTAAGTTTTAATTATGCGATAAGAAACTTGTACTTGAACTAATAAGTTTGTTTCCTTGGGCTTATGTATGATCATTAAATATAAAATAATGACATTCTGAAATTAGTATTAGGTATTAGTAGAAGGTTCGAAGTTAGTTTCAAAGACACCAGCTTGTCCTGTTTTTTGGTGTCTTTGAAACTAATGTGACACTTTGCACAAGGGACACGCGTGGTCTAGCGGTGTAAGTCCCTGACTCTATAGACCATATCCCACCGTTGATGGGGTAAATCCACAGAACCGGGCGGGGAATCGGAACTCAGAACGAGGCCAAGTATGATAAACACACTACTTGCTCTCGCTCTGAGTTCCGTTCCCCGTCCGATTCTGTGGATTTACCCCATCAACGGCGGGAGTGAGTAGGTCAATTATCGATATTGTCTATAATCACCGGGCATTGAGCGTCATGGGTTCAAATCCGATGGGTGGCGTATGTAGTGTCCTTGAGCAAGCTACGTACTCTCATATGCTCCTCTCCACTCAGGTGTGAATTGGGTACCGTCGTTCTTCAGTGCTAGAAGGTAACAGACTCGCGGTGAAGGGGGTGTGGCGATCCCTAACCGCCAAAAGTGGAGTCTGGCTCAATAGCTTCGAAATAGAGATGGGTACTCCGACCTTTTGCACTAATACTTTGATCAACCATTGCAAAATGCACACACAAAACAAGAAGTGTTAAACATGTTAATGCTGTATCCTAACATATATGTAATATATAAGCAACGTTATAGCAAATTACAGTATTTAACAAAATTTTGTACACAGTACTGCACTTTCGTTGTCTTTTTTTTTTCCTTTAAAAACGCACGTTACATTTCAAAGTCAATCCAGAATTGAAGAATAAAATATCAAACAAACAGGTCCACAGGTCCTTTTCAGTATTTTAGCGAATAATGTAAGATGCAGCACATTTTTTTTTTGCAATGTCTGTTTCAATAATATATCTATCTGGATTTTCGGTTGAAACTTATTGATTCTCTTTCAATTGATTTCCTCGGACTCCAAACACAGTTTTACTCTTATCTATCTTACCCAGTATTGCACATTAATATTCGAGTAGCCTTGCACCAATGAGGTCCCGGGTTCAAGCCCCGCGCCCGGCGCTTTATGTGCATTTGGTTTTCAGTCCATGCTCGCTTCCGCAGGTTTTTCTCCGGGTCCTCCGGTTTTCCACCTGTACTAAAACTGAATATTTAAGAAAGATCTAGGACCCCAATGGAAATAAGCTTCATTAGAGGCTTTCTTGGGTTATCCTTGGCTATCAGCCTAAAAGAACTCTTTCTTTCTTTCTAGCAAAATCAGAAAAAAAACCCGACGGTGGTTCATTGTCCTCTAAAAGTCAGGCATCATCCGGTAAAAAATAAAGCCCCACCTTAATGTGCCCCTGTCATCCGTCCGCTATGTATGCTGGCCATTACACTAACTACTAACTTTGCAGGTTTAATACAAAATGTAACATTTTGTCACATTAATCTTTTATTTCACAGAATTGTCTTTTGCACAGGCAGTGCTTTTAGACAGATATTTGAAATTAAATTATTCAGCCAAGTTCATTGTCAAGATATGTGCTGGACATCGTATAATAGAACCATTAGTTGTATTATTCAGAAGAGACATTAAATAGGAATCTTTTTTGTATTTGGTAAGTCAGATATTTCAACAGTTTTTATGACAATATTATTGTGATGTAGAAATTGCCGGAAGAAATATTTTTGATTAAGTGTTTGTGTTTTGGGAATTTTTTTACATTCATTAAAATTGAAGAAATATTGCCATTATAAGTGAAGATCAAATTACTTCGTTATGTTTTCTAAAGATTCTAATTCACATTGTTAAACATCTCAGGGCGTCAAATTTTTACCATGGTGACATATTTCATTTTTAATTAACATTTTTATTTTAATTTTTTCTCATTGTGAAAAACTTTACAATTATGTATTTTTTTTTTGCCATCTTGAAAATGCTTACAATTGAAACTGTTTTTCATACATTTTTAAGTGTTACTTACGTGTATATTTTCAATTGTCATATGTATTATAATATTAAATTCGCAAGCTTAATCTTTCCATGGTAAAACTAGTCTGTCCTTGAGTATAGTCTCACTACTGCACAATTTTCTTATGACCAAACGTTTCATTCAGATTTTTTTAGAGTGATCTTTCCTCCTTTGTATGTCTGCTCGAATAATACGGTCTAGACTTATCTTGGTAGTTCCTCAGTTTAAGGAGTTTTTCAAATTCGGAAATAGAAAAAAATTATATTTTGACCTTGAGATAAAATGGTGTAAAAGTTCTTATAACTTGAATAAGTTATGATATCTCGTAAAGCACAATAATTGTTCCCTATATCTAATATGCTTTCAAACCTATGGCAAATGGAATACATGTGCATGTAAAATCAAGAGGGAAACTTACTCGCAAATCTTTATTCTTTCCCTCGCGGGGGTCAAGACTTGAAAAAAAAACAAGCCTCGACCCGGGCCTCGACCAGGACTTTTTTTTCAAGTCTTGACAAGCATCGACCAGGACTTTTTTCAAGTCTTGACCCCCGCGAGGGAAAGAATAAAGATTTGTGCACATTTCAGGGATGGTACAATTTGTGACCCCACTTCCGTGACCCCACTTTTGTGACCCCACTTTATTTTTGCCAATTTTACAAAATTATCACAAAAATATATTTTTACGCATTTAAAATCATCCGAGGTCATTAAGGGGGTCGATTCTCAAAATGTTTCGATTGAACTTTAATTTGCTATGGATGTACTTTAGGACATCCTGAGCAACATAAACACATTTTACAAATCATCCGAGGTCATTAAGGGGCTCTTAAGGGGATCGAAAGGGGTGAAAGGTCAAATTGGCAGGTATTGATTTTTGATGATTTTTTCGTATATTCTTAAATTTGTTCAAATTTGATCCGGAAGTGAACCTCTGAAATGTGTTTATGTTGCATAGGATGCCCTAAAGTACATTCATATCAAATTTCAGGTCAATCGGAGCATTTTGAGAATTTGACCTTTGACCCCTTTCGACCCCCTTAAGACCCTCTTAATGACCTCGGATGATTTTAAAAATGCGTAAAAATATATTTTTTGTGATAATTTTGTAAAATTAGCAAAAATAAAGTGGGGTCACAAAAGTGGGGTCACGGAAGTGGGGTCACAAATTGTAATATCCCCACATTTCACCTCGTGAACTAAGTATTAATTTTTCATAGGGATACTTACTGTTCTATCTTACCCAAGTTGTTTTTCCTTTAATCTCTCTCTAGATTTGAAATTATATATATACGTGCCCTTGGTTGTTCCCCAAAGAAAATGTATCAATAAGAGAAAGGTAAACACTATATTGAACTAGTGAGGACTATTTAAACAGTAGTTCGTGTAAAACACAAATCACAGGAACTTATTAAAGGCAAAACAACAGAAACAGATATTTTGTATAAACTTGTATTGACTCAGCTCTAAAGCTATATTCAAAATAGTACAATGGAAATATACTAATTACCTTAAGCATAGCTAAGCAAAGATCCTCAACACTAAGTTGCTCAGCATAGCATGTCATTCGCCGCACAATTTTGATATGGCACTTGTAAAAATGAAAAAAGACACGATATGCCTTGAGTATTATTGTACAAAAAAACTACAAGTCATTCAACCTAAGATTTCTTTTCCGTGTTTTCGTCATGCGATAAGAAATTTACACCATACCTTATGTTTCCTTGGGCTTGTATGAGCACTTATTAAAGATAAATCAGGTCTCTTTAAATTTCAGATGACAATATCGACAGTTTAAGTTGTGAAGAATGCTCATGGGGTGTGACGTTTTCAGATCAGGTATAATCTTGGTTTAAAAAAAAAAGGTTTTCTGTAATATAAGCAAATTGGTAGTGAAATCTGTCATAGTTCATTTCTGCTTCCCAGTATTACTGCATGAGCTCTGTACATTTTGTTTTGCCTGGGCTGATCGATATTTTTAGCATAATTATGGTAAAGTAACAAATTGAAATTATGGTTTTCACCCGTGGCTTCAGGGACACTCATTTACTAAGACACGTCTCCTGAAGCCAGTTAGGAGACATGTCTTTTGATATGTTTCATTTCTTTGTTTTCTATTGAAGAAGACATGTCTATTGCCAAGCCATATATAGCTAAGACTCTACTTACAGTGCATCTCTGATTTTAAGTAATGATCTAAAAAAATAGTGCGCAATTACGTAAATATTGTCGAATTAAGGAATGACTAATTAGACGCAGTTTTTCAAATGATGATTACCCTATATGGCAAATCTTGAGACCTGTTTAGAAGGTGTTTTGGACGTAAGTCATTAACTGGTCATATTTTTTGTTTCACACCAAAACATTGGTAAAACCATGCCAATTTGTATTCAACGGATCGTATCTCTGAATATATACATTTAAAACATACAAAGTTAGATATTGCTGGAAAGCTTACCTTTCGAGGATTTTAATTTTATCTGAATAAGTCAAATTTTTAGGGATTGGTAAACATTATACAAGGTGTAAAATAAAATAAAATTGCATTTTGGTCCACCAACTTGGCACAATAAGATTTTGTTGGGGAAAGGTGTATTCAGATTACCCAAACATTACTTGAAGGATGCAATGATAGCCTTCCATAAAATTATTCATTTGGTGACAAATATTGACGATGGTCAAAATCTATGAAACGACTCATTAATTTTTGGGACATTTATCGGTCATAAGATTTTTTATGTATAGGCCTACACTACCTAAAAATTAATCACATAATTGGATTCCTCGACAAATTTCCTTTTGAAAAATGTATAACTTTTAACATTTACGTCGACTCGGTCAAAAGATATATAGTAGTTGTAAAGTTTTCGAGTGTAAATGCATGTTTTGTACAGTAATGTATAGAGAAAATTACCGACATATAAACCATTAAGAAACAACAAAATTTGGATGACATGTCAATATTCGATACATGCTTTAGCATTATACATATCTCATTGAAGTATATTCAAAAAATTATGATCCCAGCATTTTTATTTTTAATAATACACGTGTTTATATATCCTAACTTTTGCACACTTTTGCATGTAATCCTATGCGCGCCGCCTCCACCCGATCCATCGTGTTCCCTAATTGCTTTTTCAAGTATAACTTCATAAATTAAAACCATGAGAAGTTCACTTTTTGAACATAATTAAAGTATAAATAGACGTTTCATATTTATGATACCAAACTTTCCCAAATACGTAAAGAAGTTTTAGCATAAAAACATGTTTTCTACAATTTTTTAGGGTAATATGTAACAGATCCATGATATTTGAGGGACCTATTTGTGACACAAGGCCTTTTGAAAAACTGTGGTCACTCTAGTATGCCTGCAACATTATGCTTGAGTGCCCCCCCCCCCCTCCCGGCCCGGGCTATAAATCCCCAAAACATGCTTAGTTCAGACAAAAGCAAATTATCTATCATTTTAGATCTCAGAATGCTTGAAGGCAAATCTAGAGATCGTGTTCTACTTTATACAAATTCAATATTACTTTATTTGTTTATTTTGTATTTGATATTTAATATACGTTATTCTTAGATTAGATTTTAAATGTACTGTTCTGAACACAAACACACGTACGGTATGTTTGCAGAGGATAGCAATCTAAATAAGGAATTTGTCGACAATTTATGGAATTTTTGCGCGATTTTTGAAATTTGTCGCGATCTTGCATAATATTGTCAGTACTCCCGAGCGTCATGGAGCCTTAAATATATCATTTTTATAGCCTGTCGTCAGTGGTTAATTCAATATCAATTCCAGTTTTAAAGAAGAATCCATATTTCATTTACTATAAATATAGGTCACTGATAAAAACGAATATGCTGCCGCTTTTGATAAATCATAAAGTTGTGTGTTCTGATTTCTTAAACACAAAATAAGTAAGATAATGGCTATCGGTTAGGTTTGCACAGGTAACAAAATCATCAAATCTCCAAACATTTTTCCTTTCCAGCATTGACAAAATCAGTTTTGGCACCGTGGTCGAGATATGATAGGAGACAAGTCTTGTTGGAGAAATATGTGATGTGCCATATCGAAAGCTACATCTTGGGTTAAAAAATCTAAAGGGAATCATCAGTGGTATCGGTGGATACCTTTTTTCTTAGTTAATCGTCTTAAATTTGTGACAATCCGAGTTTTGGTTCAAAAACTACATAAACAACACTGATAACAACCAAGATCCGAGTTAAATTCTTTTAAAATTCAAGATGTTCAATGAGGTCTAATAATGCTATTGGATTATTTACAAGTACCACTTCAAAACCTCTTAACAGCTGCAGGGGGGAAGACTGACCTAGAAAGGGGATACGGGTATGTGCGACCTCAAGACTCCCTTTTCACGCCTTGACTACCGCTCATTTCAAGCACAACCTTTATAGTTCGCAAGCCTTATTTTCAAATATTTTCAGTTCCCTAGCCTCATTTTTTGAAATTTAGTTCCCAAGACTATCCCCCCCCCCATTTCAAGCAAAATTTCGAAGCGTCATTTTTTGGTCCTTTCAGTTTTCTAAACCCCCTTTTCAGAGTCAATCTTCCGTTCGCTAGACTAGGGTTTCAGACATCGGGGCTGCACACCCCTACCAAAACCAAAGTTGGGTCGAGAACAGCTGATGTTTTTAATATAAGATTTCAACCAAATAGAAAAGGTTGTTCCAGACAGCAGGTGCAGCTGATACATTTCAAATGTGTATAATGCAAACGAGGTAGAGTGGCAAATTATATAGAAGTAAGAGATTCCTTAACAACATTAACAACGAAATACACAGCAGTTGTCGTGTTCAAGATCGTGAACTTTTCCATCTGTTTTTCACAAAGAATCATTTGGTTATCGATCTTTAGTATTACTGAAGCTGATGAGATGAGTTGCTTCCTTACTTTTGTTCAGGAAGTTTTATATAGTGCTATAAAGTGTGATCAATTGAGGTTGAAGTTAACTGAAGTTGTCTTTTTAAACATTTGGAAAATATAAGAGTCTTTATACACTTATGATCAGAATTGATTTTCATCTAGTCTTTAAATTATTGAGCAAGAACTTCCTTTAGGCGCTGTCTGGAAACTCTTACTATATGAATGGTTGACTTTGATGAGAACTGATGGGAGAAATAGAAGAATTATATTAAGTCAAAGAACGGGAGACAGAAACCGTGTTTTCAAACGAATGGTTATTCAACTTATCAAAACTAGCTCTAAATGTAAAGACACCGCTTTTTAATCACCATTAAAGTATATATATAGCCATTTATAGCCAAAGGCACATTATTGGTGGCGCTATTTCTATAAATCATGTTTCCAGGTTTTAATCCTCGTCTATAGGGGGTTGTTGCACCCCCCCCCACACACACACACACACCTAAAGTTTTTTCCAGGCTGCATAAAAACGCAAAAGCAACCGACCCCAGGCATTTGGGTAATCTCTTTTACATCCTTTGCGGTCATTTTGATGAAAAAGGTAGCGGGGGGTACCACAACTGCCGAATAACGTAACAGTCATGCGTCAATTAAATTCCCGGATTTACTTCTGCTTCAGCAAACGACGACACAAAATTGAAAAGACCAAAACACACTACCTACGTGAATTCACTATTTTTTATAAAATAAAAACAGCCAGCATTTTTTAACGCTTGGATATTAATCTTAAAAGTCGTATCTAACACCTAATACTAGGTAGAAGTTCCCAATTGCATCACATGAGCGAGGACATTAAAATTAAAACTAAATGCTCGACCAAAAAATGTTCAGAAAAAAACTGACAACTTTTCACTTCAAAAATTCGTGTTTAAAATTCAAATGCACCTTGAATTAATTAATTTAATAAATTGTTCATCCAAACTTTCAGGAAATTTGGTCAAGAGTGTCAACAAGCCACATAGCAGCTTTACCGTTGTTCTGATTTCCACACTAGCGCCAAAATAAATTTTTAGAAGGACCGTGTGACGCCCTTGCTGTTTGCTTTGCTCATTGTCCTTGGTCCTTCTAAACGGATTAAACTCTGTTCGTACGACGTATTGTGACCATTGGTCTTCGCATCATTGTATATTATAATTATACAAATATATACTGACTTGAAGATCTCTGGTTAAAACTATGGACCTGAAGTGACTAACATTTAGCTATTTTACCGAGGGCGTAGCCCCGAAGTAAGCCCCGAAGTAAAATAGCTAAATTTTAGTCACTGAAGGACCATAGTTTAATAAACATCCAGAGATTTACCGGTCCTCTTTCAACAAAAGCCTGGAAAAGCTGTTTCTTATTATCTCATGATAATTTTGAGCTCCAAATGTTGTTGAGCTTGATACATGCTTTCCATGCCATGGCTTTTCGGATCTTAATATCGTTTTCTGTGTTTCTGACCCAGGCTCCAAGATATTTGAAGTCCTGTACTTCTTTGAGAAATGTGCCGTCCTGTGTTTGGATATGAGTGTCATAGGTTGATTGAATGCCGCCCTGTTTTCTTTGCATTCATTATGCAATTATCCAGCTTTTAATGCTGCTATTTCAACTGCGTTCTCGAGTTCCTGTGCTCACAGTGGCGTAGCCAGACTTTTTGGTCAGGGTGGGCAAAGATATTTCGTCCAGATTTTCATCAGCTTCTGCATATGTCTTCCTAATTTTTCCTGGCAAAAAATCCATTTTCGTACACCAAAAATAAATTCAAGTCGGTTTTAAAAACTGACAAGCTAAAAACAAAAGTTTTAAGCGCGGCTTTTTGCACATCTTTTGATACGATTTTCTGTTTTTTCCCACCTTTTCTGTCTAGCAGTCTTTCAGCTGCTCTCTCATATTTCTCGTCCTTCTCAATTTTTCCCACTTGCTGTCGCTCCCGCTCGATTCATAGTCATAGTCATAGTTTTTCTCCGGCAATTTTCTCTCTCCAAAATTTCAACGAAATCGAGTTATTTGAAGCACACACAATATGTAAATGAGGCTGGTGTTCTGGGGATAACGGAGAACGTGGGTAAGTCTATAAAAATATTTGGACACCATTAAAGTATAGGTCCGTATAATATTTCACTAGGCCTAACAGACGATGAAAATTGTTCTAAAAACGCACTATTAATTTGTATCACATAATATATTATTCCTAAAACAACGTCAAATGATAGCGAATATCCCCATACTTTTTGACGTGTTTGTTATCTGTATATGAGTGTGTCCCCGGACCAAGAAAATCATACTTTAGCGCGTGCACTGACGTCATCACTTCATTTTGTTTTCAAAAACAGCTCTCAAAAGCATAAAAAGCGTCCAATAGATGTATGAACAGCTAAATCAATACTTTGATAATCAATCTTCATGTACAATCCAGAGATGCCATTTTTCAGGTTTTAACCTGAAATCAGGTTTTTTTAGAAGCTCAAACCATGATTTCAGGTTTTTTAATGATCTCTAATTTACATATTTTCATATATTTTCGACCCTTTTTTTGAGTATCTTTCAAGAATTGATGGCGTTTTTAGGGGGTTTTTTTCAATGAAATCAGTGGCATCTCTGCAATCAATTATTCTGGTTAATGACCGCCTCATGATCGCACAATTTGATGACAAACCGGCAAAATTTGCTTACCAAGGCCGATTTAGAAAAAAGTTCACCGATTATGCGTTTTGCCCCGCTACGCGGATTAGCCGTTCTGGCGGTGTATTAGCGTCAAGCCTACAATCACAATCGAATAGTTCGAACATCATGAAATTACGAGATTTCGGCAAAAAAGGCGTCAACTTTTTCGAAGTAGTCTATTGACGCCATTTTTACTTTGATAATGGACATGAAATCACTAGTAAAGATTCATGTGTAAACTAGAGATCCTATTCTAAATATATACATGATAATACGCCAAAAATTGTGATATTCTGAAATGTGTAAGTAGTTAAAAACTTGCAGTGAACATTAGCCTTGAAAATTGCATTTTTTCCAATATCCCGCAAATTCAGGGGACACTGTTGGTAGGGTATATTACTATTATAAAAAACATGATCTATTAAACCATGCCAAAAATATATTTAGAAAAGTAAAGGGAATGTACAAAATGAAAAATAAAATATAATGATAGATACATACATAAATAAATAAATAAATAATTAAATAAATAAAGTTATAAATGAATAAAAATATAGGACTCTACTAAAATAAATGAGAAATGAAATATAGAAAATAAAAAGAAAAGAACAGAAATAAATAGAAACAAATAAATAACTAAATAAAACAAATAAACAAGGAAAAGTAAATAATTATTACTAGAAAATAGAAATTAACAAATAAATAAGTAACTAAATAAAACAAATAATAAAAGTATAAATAAATTGTTAGTGTCACTGCTTGCATTAACACATTCCACCCATTCCATACACCCGCACGTTGCATTCAAACATTGCGCAAGTTTTTCCCAGGTCAGCCTGGAACAATCACCCCATATCCGGTGCAGCCGGGCATTGTTCTTCACTTTCTCGACATACCGCGCTGACTCAAGACGGATAAAAGTTGACTGCTGAAAAGAATAGTATTTTCATCATGTTATTTCGCTTTCCAGCAACAAAAATGTGGACAAAATTACTTTGCTATATATATTTGGACAGGTGGAAGAATTTAAATGCCACTTAATGAACATTTTCCAGGAATTCGGAACAACTTTAGAAAGGATTTTTGTGAATCGACTCAAGCAGAAGACACACGTGCCAAGTGTCATACGGAGTGTAGCCTAGCCTAGGCATGCAATGATGCAATGTTGACTATGAATGGATCAATGTGGAAACTCAAAATTAAGGAAAACGAAAAAGCAACCCCGGAAAATTTCGACTGTGCGGTAAGTTCATAAAATCTGAATGAAATTGTTAGGGATGGTGATTCGCGTCCATGTTTCGTTTTTCTTCCAAGTGTACCTTCCTCTCGAAAATTGGTTTTACAGAACTGTTGAGTTTTGGCTAAAAATTAGGCTACCAATTTGTGAGTAATTTT
>JXSR01S004910.1:29685-50123 GCA_000969725.1 Ophiothrix spiculata
TCAAAAGTGCCAATGGTGACCCCGTTGTGTGACCTTTCCCTTGGGATCCACCCCACAACTGAATGATTAAGTAGGCGGTCGATACACAGGCGAGACTACTGGTTCGCGAACCATCTTGTTTAATTAAAAGCTCAAAATTTCATTTTATGCCCTTACTTAGTGTAAAAATATATATATATGCATGCAGATTTCAAAACCATTGGGATTGTGACCCCATAAAACTATAAAAAGATATTTTGCTTATTTTAAAAAAACTACTTTTCTTTCTATTTAGGGGGCTGGCATTTTCCTCGGAAGGGGGTGGGTCCCAAATATACTGGGGGGTCATAGATTTTTTGACATGAAAACAGGGGGGGTCAAAAAATTATTTCATCGAAAGTAGGGGGGGTCACTCGCCAAATTATTATTGTTTCAAATAAATGAACAAATGAACATGATTTCTGAACGCAGCCATTGCGTATACTCAAGTTGTGACAAGAACGAGATACCGGGAAGTACGCAGCACCATTTCCAATCAGTAATCCACAGTTCCGCGCTATCGCGCGTGCCTGAAAAACATTGTGTTCTCGTGTAAAATGCACATGCAATGGTGTTACGCAAGGGTCAAAATATTTGTGTTCGAGAATTATTTGTAACAACAATAGTGCTTTACAGTTTCACCAAATTAGTGTCATTCAGTTATTATTTGTTCATCTGGTTTAGAACTACCGGTACACTGAAATTCATTTGTAAATTACGGGGTAAATTACAGGCAAATTGCTAAACGTAAATAAATCATGAAACTTGGCCCAAAATATGGAGCTACAATCGAGTTGGCTGCAAATTTATCATTAATCCAAATTATTGCAGTTAAAATAAGATTAACACAAGAATTTTTTATAGGGGAATCCGGATATGCTGCATCTTTAATGCCGCTCATGTAGTAGAGTTGTACTTCCGGATATATTTGGAGTTTGTCCCGATATCCAGGTAAATCTCGCAAATCTTGACCTGATATGCAGATACAGCGTGTGTATTTTGTTTCATGTGCAAACCGTGTCTGCATTTCAAGTATACCGGTAGCGTGTATTGTGACTTGCTTTGATCAAAGTATGCCAAATAATTTTCCCGCTAATCCGTTGCAAAGACTCTTGAAGCGTGGCATGCAGGGCAGTAAAATGCCGGAGGTACAATAGTATACCCTCCATGAGCGACAATTCCAAGATGGCTGCTGTCTCATGCGATTTACATGGCAGTGAAATCAAAGTGGCAGTGAGTACCGGTTCCCCATTTAAATTCCTTGGATAAACATGATAAAAATGGTTTGGCATTACTGAACTTGAGTCCACCCTTGCCTTGCCTTGCCCATGCGTTGAGTGATTGAGGCAATTGTAGACGCATTAGGTTTCACTTAAAGTTGCTAGTTTACAATTGGTATCAAACTGCAATATTTTTATGTACAAGAGCTCTCTGTTAAATTGCATATTCATTAGTTTTTTGCTACACAACATAATGCCATTCTTGGTAAAATGTTGATAGTGTATACATTTAGGCCTACTGGTTGAATTTTTAAATATTTCCATTGTCTTTTGTTTATTCTTTTATTAGCGGGATGCTTGCGTGTATACATACACACCGTAAGCTAGATGGTTTAGAGCATACTATTTTGAAGTACCGGTAATTAAACTTTTTTCAAACATTGGTGATGTTTACTTTTTTAATGTAATTTCCCCGTAGGCAAAACCCTACCCACAAACCTTATTTTCCTCCCTGTGTTTTCTTTAATCTTGCATGTGAATTTTGCTCTGTGCAGATCAAAATTCATGGAGCTATTTCAATCTCTACACTTCGATTCATCATTACCACTTGAATTTACTATGTACACGTAATGCTAAACATGTTTAAAAAGTCGGCATCACCAGTTTCAGTGCATTGCTATTGCGTGTATTGCTGAATGTCCTTGGGTGCATTTTACACTCTCATAGTAACAGCTGATGTAATTTTTAGCTCAAAAATGGTCTGAAAATATTGGTTATTGCACTTTTTAAAGCAACTTGCAATTGTGACGCTTTTTCGTCCAAATAAAGTCCATGTCTGTTTTTTCCCCATAGTTACCGAATGGTTTAAAAAGCGGACTTTCAAAATGATCCATGGCATGACACACCCAAGTTACAAAATGTATGTACAAACAAATCAGATCTCAAAATAAAGGCATCTCTGAGAACACTCCTGTGACAACTTTGGCTCTTTTTATAGATACATGGATGTTAAATATTAGCTGTTAGTTTTATAGTTCTATCAGAAATACTTAGCAATTTTTACTCGTATCTTTTATATTTCTATCAGATCATGGCTTCCACATCAAGATCTGCAACTGAGGGAGCTGACACGGAGGAACCTGTTGCACCAGTAAGTGTTTAGAATTATGGTACTATTAAACTATATATAATTTGGCTCTTCAATTGCCTTTGGAATGCAGAAGCAGTATAGGAAATGCATTGACAAAGTTTTTTGATTTGGCCCTCCAAGTAGAATTTTTGAACTGGTGTTTGTCCTTAATGGCCCACCAACATATTTAACTGAGACCACCTGATATATACATTCAGTTATTAGGCCTATTCATTTTTATCAGATTAAAAACATGGAATACGATCTCATGGCTGATATAGGCCATTATTTTTTTGTTGAAGTTTTGAACAAGGCTGAAGCAATGCACTTGTTAGGGTCGTGGAAAATAGGCAGAATCCAGTCTAAAGCCCATGTGGTCAACAAAATATGATCAAAATTTATGATACTCAGTACCAAATTGGGAAACATGAGTCATAACTTTGCATATTTTGTATGAAACTTCTTCTTTTTCCACAATAAGCTGAAAGCACCTGAGCCACAGCATTGCAGGGCCATGTAGAACTGACAGGCATATGTACTTGTTTTGATTAAGCATGATACATTTCTTCCTGATTGTGTTTGAGGTCCCCTAATTGCCTGCGTTAGTTCTGATATTCTTCAAAAAAAAATTTTTTCATTGTTATATTTGTACAGAAACCTCCTAAGCGATCCAGAAGTAGCAGCAGATATAACAACTTCTGCAGAAGTGATAGTAAACGGGAAGGTAAATTAACATCTTTTTATTCATTGTTAGGTAATCATCCCCTGACTTTAGCCGAGAAAGTTGCCACAATTTGTGACACCTTCTAAAAGATGCCAACAATCTTTGAGCCAAGAAAAATATGTGAATAGGATGCACTGTTTAATTTAATCAGGTTCAGAATTGTTGTTGCAATATAGGAGCTTGTAATTACCAGCTGCACAATTGTATTTTAGTAGATTTTATGTACGGTGTACAAGATTTCTATATAAATGTGTTTATGTGTATAATTGCCAAATTTTTATCAGGCATATATACAAATATTGACTGCTTTAGGGGCATGGTTTAAATTGTTTTCCCGGTGTGATCTCAAAGCCATTGATATGCCTGAGTTTACCGAGCGGGAAATTAATTTAACCATACCCTGAACTAAAAGCAGTCAATATTTGTTTAATATACCCGATAGATTTTTGTCCTCTGGCTGGTTAAAAGAACCATTTTATTGTTGATTCTATTAATTTTCGGAATTGAAAATTCAGAACCTGCGTCACAGTATTGCATGTGCAATTTACACAACTACGCAACACTCTCAATGTGTGGCGTTGTGTACTTCCCAATGTCCTGTGATTGTCACAGCTTGTGGATACGCGTTGGCTGCATTAAAATGGTCAGTTCTTGTCCAAAGTTTATTACGATATTTGTTTATCCTTTCAGTGCTGATCCTGTCGTACTGTAGCTATATGTAGCTTATGCACTGCAGCGTGTGTTTGAACATGAATACTTAGAGTAACATGTGTGAAGCTCGAGTTAGGGTGAAAACATAGCTCTTTTGAGCTACCAAATATTTGGTGCAACAAGTCTTTTTTATCTTATATTATAATCTGATATATAATAGTTCTAATGTATTTCTATTAATAACGGAGGCTTGGTGATGAAAATCAATACTACCACATTGAGGAGTATTTGGTGAAAATTGTTTGGTGATTTACAACACCAATTATCCGTTATTGATTAGAAAATGCATTGGAATTGTAAGGTAACAAAGACTTGTTACACAAAATATTTGGTAGCTCAAAAAGAAAGTTAATTTTACCCATACACAATGCAAAATACATTGAGTGGACCTAGTAAATTTATAGCGCCTAGTTAAATCGAGGCCCTCACTTTAACTAATCATATCTATATGAGGTGTATAAAATGTTTTGCTAATGTTTTTATACTTTATTATAGGGGAAACAGGAAAAGACCAGCTGAATCGATGGAAGGACACGTGGAGAGGGTTCACTGAAGATCAAAAAAAATCTTTTGAGTCCCACTCAAGGAGAGTTCCTGAGAAGGAATCACCCGAAACACAGTGGAAAAGGAACTGGGAATTCACAATATCTTATGTAAGCAGTCATTTAATTAATTAATTGTACCATCTATTTGCGTAGTACATTTGTATTTCCTACAAGCCAAGTTTTACCAAACAATCTTATGCCTCCATAAATGCACCTCATCACCAAATCAGTTTTACATAGCATAAATGATAACAGGTTGTTTCATTGTTATACCCCGTTTACACTGGTCAAGAACCATCATCGAATTCACTTAGGTCGTCATCGATTTCACTTTTTAGATAGTGTAAACAGGTACAATTCATGTTAGGTTGAAATTAAGAAGTCACATTTGAACGAACCATTTTTGTTGTCTCGTCTGAAAATATCCAGAAGAGCAGGTGAGAAGAGACATAGCATTCCAATTTTCTCTCCGCTATCCACAAATTTTGTCCAGAGCAAATCTCAGAAACCGCATGCCCCCAGTTAATAATATTTGGTGACTGGAGATGCCCGGAGCTGAACTGGATCCAGCAACAATTTTGGTGGAAAATATGCTAATTAAGTACCTAATTTGCATGGCATATTTTACAAACCGCGCATGAAATTTGTTGGGTAGGTGGGGATAGAGCTGCATTTGTGCCAGCTGCAATTTAAGCGCAAAATATGCTAATAAAGTACCTAATTTGCATAATTCATCCATGAAATGTTTTTTTTTTCAACTTTGTCCAATTTCCAGCGAGCAGTGATCAAAAGCGTCAACGGTGACCCCCTCGTCCGACCATTCCCATTGGGTCAAATTGTCAACTTTGTCTGATGTCAAGTTGTTCGTTTTGGACAAGCGACCAAAAGTGCCAATGGTTTCCCTGTTGTATGGGGGGTTAAATTTTCATCTTTGTCCGATTGATTTCAAAGATTAAGGTGTCAAATTGTTCGTCTTGGACCAGCGATCAATTGTTTCAATGGTGACCCCATGTAGCAATCAATTAAGACAGCGCTTTATAAGCATACCCATCTCCTACCCTACTCCACTCCACAACTGAATGATTAAGTAGGCGGTCAATTCAGTAGGCGGTCGATACACAGGCGAGACTACTGGTTCGCGAACCAGCTTGTTTCAAATTAAATTGAATAAGTCGTAATTGGTATATAACTTATAGGAGTGTAAACCCAAGTCGTAATCAATTTTGTGTTCAGCAAGCATGACAGTGATGTTTGAGGGCGTAAACAAATAATTAATTTTTAAGAAAGCAACTTCAGAATCTGCTTCAGAATCACTTCAGTGTAAAAATCGACTACGGCTTTTGCCCACTGTAAATGGGGTGTATGAAAGGTTGGTTACTGGTGATATATTACCAACAGTGGTTCATTTAGGGATATCAGATCTATATTATGAGCTATTCAAGACCTTGTTTTGGTGACCTTTTTTACTGGAAGGCCTTATGTTTTGTACATTGTCTGGGACAGGAGTGCACCTGTTGTGTCTGCACTGTAAGTTTTCATTATTGATCTATTATGCTTTATTCACACCTGTTTTATATATTATTTGGATTGATATGTATTGGCTATTATTCAAAAATTGGTAATCGGTTTAGTTCAAATTAAGCAATGTATTAAGTTGCTATTGGAGAAATTGAGATTGGACAAATAGATAGAGGTTAGTGTGACTAGTTCACTACATGACTACCGTTTAAATGTGCAGGTGGTTTGTTCAAGATGGATGCCATGCAAGTTAATTTAGACAAAAGGACATCTATGCCTATTGGTTATCATGCAGTGTTCCTTTATTGTGTGAAGGTAAAATGCTTAATGTTGAATAATGATAAGTAACAAATCCATATTGTTAAGGATTTTCCTCATTCTTATTTTAATGTTTAAATTTTCAGATAGAATATTGTGATGCCATACTACCTACACCTGCTTTTATAATTTACCAAGACCCCATCACAAGGACGGTCAAGTTGTGTGGCACTGATGATGGCCTGCACTTTGCTGAAAACCAATCAGCATTTATTGCAAGATTTCAATCATATCTTGGTGACATTGGTAAGAAATTGTTTGGTCTAACTTAAGACATGAAATTTATGTAATATTTTTATCACAAAGGCTCACTGCTGCAGAGAATGTCAAAAACATCACCTCAATATTTTCTTCTGTCGAGTCAAAACTATACAAGGCATTTTTAAGAATAGCAGCAAATTAACTCCTCTAGTAAGTTATATAATATCGAGTGCTTGAATGGAGCTGGTCTGCAGTTTAAATTATCTGCCTCTCATGGGCACACACCAGTAAATAAATCGTACATTTAAAAATTCACAATAATATGTATATAGGAAAAACGTTTTTGGAACCTGAAATGGCAAGGTATTCCATTGAAGTCACTTATCATTGGAAAATAAATGGACAAATCTATATCATATGTTTCAGTGTATGGGTGTCTTTCCATCTACTTTTTGTGTAACAGGGACCCAAACAACGCCCTCCCATTTTCTACCTGTTGATCAGCTTGAAACCCAACTTTTGCAATTTACATAATCCAAAGTCCTACCATCCAGATGCAGCATTGTATCTATCAGTAGAATTTTCTCGTTCTTGAAAAAATGAATGGAGTATTGCCATTGAATGGGAACATTTTGTCCAAAAGACACAATCCTGCACCTCACTCAGACTACCTTGTGTTGAAATCAAATTTTTAAATTAATAATATAATTTCTTTTATTCAGAATGTATGTAGCTTTCATTTATAAAAAAAAATTTCAACAAACACCAGTAGATACTTGTAGCATAATGCATAAAACAGGTCATGTACATGTAGTCTTTTTATTTACCGGAAATCAGAACAACGTTACTGGAATAGCATAGCATTTTTCTGGTGTGTGCCCTTATTGATATTTGATCTCCATTTTATTTTAAAATTTAAAAAAATGTGGATTAGAAGTTTGAATGTTATTTACATTAATTAAACCCCTGAATCTTAAACCTTGTGGCATTCCAGATCGTATCCTTATATTTCAGTTGTATGGTTTTAGTACATGTAATTTAATTAACAGTTGACCATATTGGGAAATTTTTGATCAACTCCATGATCAGACATCAGTATCTGTTTCAATTTCATGTCACAATACTGAATTACTAGGGGGTATCAAAAAGTTTTAAAGATCACCAAGAAGGGAAAGAGCCAGGAACACAATTTTATCATGCGACTCTTAAGTCATCTTTACATAGCCATTATGCAAAGTAACACATTTCTCCCTCTTAAAGCTGACTGTCCACAGACTGACTTTGTAGAGGTCCTCTTTTAGCCCAAAACACCCACATTGTATTTCGCTAAAATCAACATTTTCAGGTTAGCCCTGCCTTATTACGATGTTATGACATCATATTTAAACCTATTTCCATAAATTTGGTATCATTGGAAAGAGAAGACCCTACCCTATACTATGGTATCAAATATCTAAACTTTGGATGTGTCTCTAAGAATTACTGGCCTGTAACGCTTCAAATTCAGGGATCTAATCCTGTCACTTATCTTAAATTTCTCCATATATTTTATATGGTAAGCCAGGGTAAGCGGGGGTTGGTTGTTGACATTTATGGACACCTGTATGGAAAGTTTAAATTCCATTGATTTCATTTTTGCACCATAATGTACACAGGGACGAATGACTATCCTGTCAAAAGTTCATCAATATAGCTCTTTCCCTTCTTTTTGATACCCCCTCGTACAGTTAAAAAAAGACTCTGATTTGGAAATTTATTCTATAAAATGACTTTCACTCAAAGGTAAAAACCACAATGTTGATTGGAATTGACGTTGCATAATTATGGATGTCCGGTACTTTCTTGTAATTTAGGAATATGGTATCTTATTCCAAATCAAAATATTTTTGAAATTGTTACAATAAGGAGAGTAATGATTTGATTTCATTATCATTTTTATTACAGAAGAAGGCAGAATAGAGCCTAAAAGGAAGTTAGAGAAGGAGGTGCGAGCACTCTTCAACCAACTCTACAGTAAGTACAATCAAAGAATACCACAATGTTATTGCTGAACTCATGTCACATTCAATTGAATAGAAAACTAGCTTTTCCCACACTCTTTCAAAATATAATTTTCCACACAGTTATCCCCTTCAAACCCTATCATCTACACTATTGAAAGGGGAATATGCCACATTCTTGGATCCAAACATTCATAAGTTGTAGGATATCATTTTGGAGCTACTTCTTGAAATCATAGGCTTGCTATCACATCTCATCGTGGTCATTCTGACAACTCCCACATCATTGCATTGTAGTAACTGTGTGGTGACCAATGAAATCGGTATATAGTGCAACATTTTTGGGGGGAGGGGTTCCAGTGTCTTCCAGGAGTTCTATCTCAAGTCATTTTCACGCATTGAAAGCTTGATTGATCCATTTCACTCGCATATAGGCTCGTGAAAATGGAACAATCAATCTTTCAATGAGGAATGGTATATTTTAACCATCACACTCATAAACAGTTAATATTTGTATAGTCTATCATTGCTCAGGAGGGCAACGATGTAATATGTCTACCCATGTGAGAGGAGACCTTGGGCCTACTATTACCTGACACTATCACCGAAGATAGGGGCCCAAATGTATATGTTTAAAAACCACCTCTAGGGTCCTAACTTTAAACGCCACAAGAACCAAACTTGGTATACAAATCAAAAGTCCCAAGAGTATACCTTTGGCCGTAGAGAACCAAATGTATATGTATAAAACCACTTCTAGCAACCATACTATAAAAATCACAAGTCCAAACTTGGTGCGTGATGTGCCTGGTTACTAGAGGAAGTACCTTTTCACAGTCTTAGGCCAAGGGTTCGAAGACCCTATGCCCCAAGGCCCCAAATGAATATGTATAAAACCACCTATAGCGACTAAACTATAAAGCCACAAGGATCAATCTTTGTACATTTTTATCCCTTTACTTGAGGATATGCCATGAATTTCGTAGTCTTATGCCCATGGACCCAAAGCCTAAGGCCCTGGAGCCAAAATGTCTGGGTGCATAAAATCACATCTACCTCCAAAGTTACAAATGTCCTTGATTTAGAAAAAAATCTTGTAAGTTCTTTACAACAGAAGTTGTTCATAGGATGCCCCTTAACTTGCAGAAGTGTTTTGGGTACCACAGTAGTTAAAGTTTCATGGGCCCATTGAATCTTTGAAAGGCTAAGCCAGGCATAGATCTTCTGGAGTTGTCTAGTAATACTTCGTATTTGTCTTGATTTATATTTCAGGATCAGCTACTGGAACTCTGAAACCCTTACCATATGCTAGGGTTAGGCAGCAGGGGATAGCTATCCTTGGTCTTGAAGACATTGGGTTGGATCTAAAGCCACCTTCCAGTTACGGGCAAAAGCAACAGAGACTGATCTTAGATAATGCTGAAAAGTTAAAGTGTGTGATCAAATCGCAGCAACTAGTCATGGCAGGATCATCTACAACATCTCCAGTATCGTCAGCATCAACTTCTGCTCCCCCCACTGCGTCATCTACGTCATTGTCAACGTCAACTCCTGCTTCCCCAACTGCATCAAAGTCATCGTCTACGTCGTCTGCTCCCCCCACTGCATCAAAGTCATCGTCTATCAAAGTCATGTCTACGTCGTCTGCTCCCCCCACTGCATCAAAGTCATCGTCTGCTCCCCCCACTGCAACAAAGTCATCGTCTGCGTCGTCGTCTGCTCCCCCCACTGCATCAAAGTCATCGTCTACGTCGTCGTCTGCTCCCCCCACTGCATCAAAGACATTGTCTATGTCATTGTCAACATCAACTCCTGCTCCCCCTACTGCATCAGAGTCATCATCTACATCATCGTCAACATCAACTCCTGCTCCCTCCACTAAATCAAAGTCATCATCTACATCATCGTCAACATCATCTGCCGCTGTATCTACACCAATTATGCTCAGTCACCCTTGTGGTGTTGGACATATACGGGCCCCAATTCAAACAACTCATGTGGTTTTAGACCAGAGCCGGCTTTTTATTGAAGCAGCATGCCTACTTGGCCCACCACACAAATTTGACGATGAGCGTCTCCTTGTACGAGTTATTAAGTCATATACTGACAATTTTGCCAAGGACATGTTTTATTTGGTTAGCAAACAACTTGTGTGCACTTTAGTCAGTAATCAGTAATCTTTATTTCCATTTACATGCCCCTGAAGCTAGAATTGTTTCGGTTGTTTTTTTGTCATTTTGAAAGTTCAATGGATTTATTGAATCTTTGAAACCAGAGATCCTAATTGAAGAGCTTGTTTCCAAAACCTATATATCCACCTGACATGTTGCTCATTTTAATGTATAATTGACTCCCTTTTGCAGGTAAACTGATTAATAATAATTTGAGTCTTATTAAATATATACATGTATGTACCTTAATAGCACACATTAACCTGAAATATTGTATATGCAGGGTGAGTCATATTAAAGTGTAATCAACAGAGGAATTTTTTTACAGGAAATCTGTTCATATTTAGTTAAGTTGTACTCAATAGATAACAAATTTCATCAGCTTTCTTGAGATTGAAATTGACCGATGCATTCAAAAGTTACAGCCGTTTAAAGGTATATGGTCCGATTTTTCACATTTTAGTTTTCACTGTCAAATGAAAGATCGCCACTTAATATGTTTCAATTTCAAATTTCAGTTAAATCAGGACAACTGTTTTGATTTTATAAGCAATTTTGTATTTTCCACTTGCCTATACTTTACTGTGTCGGTAATACTATGGTTACCATTATTTAGCACATTTTCACTTTTATATCTCCGAAACAAAACGCATTTCAGCCGTAAAAAATATTAGGAATATTTTGGTACCAAAATCTCAGAAAGTTTGACAAAATACTGACCCAATCGGTACCCAATTTTGATGTCAAACAAATTTGCTTCAACATGAACTCTTTATTGAACAATAGTTTGTAATATTTTATTGATTGTGCATTGATGAACTTGATGCTTCATTCAAATTGTTAAATGGGCACACATTGTGCAGAGTTGGGCTGAAAACATAGTTCTTTTGAGCTACCAAATTTGGTGCAACAAGTCTTTGTTATCTTATAATTTATATAGTTTCAATGTATTTTCTATTAATAATGGAGGCTTGGTGATTAAAAATCAATACTACCACATTGAGAAGTATTTGGTGAAATTGTTTGGTGATCTACAACACCAATTATCCGTTATTGATTAGAAGATGCATTGGAATTATATTACTAGATTATAAGATAACAAAGACTTGTTACACAAAATATTTGGTAGCTCAAATAGAACTATAATTTGATCCTTACTGAAGAAGATTCAATGATGCAGATCAAAGTACCGGTGATCATTTCAGATGTCAGTGCACAATCTTAAATCATGGCCCAACAATGTAACAACCAGCACTGGGGGTTTTGTTGCAATTAAGTACTGGTGGTTTTGTTGCAATGAGTCAACCAGACTCATAGTTCGGTTGAAGATTGCTGTCTGTTTTGTCTGTAGTTTACAGATTTCACCAGGTCACTCACCTCAAGCTGTTGTTTATAAGCTAAAGACCACGTAACTCTTCCTAACAGAAACAAGGAAGGTTTTGGAAGATCCTGATCCATGTGATTCAATAAAACAACAACTAAATTAGAATAGCTTTTTTGAGAGATCTGGACATTACCTCAAGAGTCAACTCACTACCTGATATTTCACAGTCCTCATTCAACAGCCCATTGTATTCTTGTTATTTGATTTCCAAAGGCATTCCTATTATAATTAATGAAAGAGACAACAGCCTTTGATACCAGTACGCACGTAATCTAAATAGCGAAATTGGGTACCTCCACTAAAATGACTATATCTTTAGAATGCTTTGCCTGATTTCAACACAATAAATTTTCAATTATACATAATGAAATATGACATACCATACAGGAACAATTTTGCAAAACAATTAAAGGAACTGGTCATATAAAATCACTGATTAGACTACACTTTCATTAGCAGTGAATCCCGTACTCAAATTAGCTATCTTGCTGTGACATGCACTGCAAATGAGTCATGCTGGTGCATGTAGGTTTTGGAAATGAGCTCTTCATGTAGATCATGTTTACATTCACTAATGTCTTTTGATTAATTCTTTTGCTTTTAGATTGTAGGATATACATTGTATTTGTTGGTTGTAGATAGATTTTATCTAGCTTTTCATATTTAATAATAAGTGCGTAGTTAAGAAAATATTTTATGTATGTGAACTTCCATTTAAAAGCCTGTCCTAGGATGGGGACATTAGTAGGAGATTTTGATTGGTCCTTTTGATCAATTATAGTTAATAAGGGATATCACCATTTAAGCTGTGTGTGCTTTAATGTGTTCATAATTTTGTTGAAACAACAAATGTAAAGAAAAGGGTTGTTTTTTCTTTATCAAACTTTGTTCAAAGCTCGTTGAGAGTTTTCTGGGATCATCCATATTTTAATGATAAACTGAGTTTTGTTTATTTGGTCGATTTATGCATTGTGTGCACTGTTAAAGCGTTTGATATTTAGAACTATTCTGTAACATGCCTACTTCCAGAAGCACATGTTGTTTCGTAGGATCGCGATCAACAAAATGTACACACTGTATATGTTTAGTGAAGATTTACCCCATCTGCCTGGATATCAGGCCAAACTCTGAATATATACGAAGGTACAATAACTCTACTCCATGAGCAACACAAGATGGCGGCATGTCCCGATTTCGTTATAAAAATTGATTGGTAGGAATTCATTACGGCATGTATTGAAAAAATACCTTTTTGTGTTTTTGTTTACAGGGCAAAAGATTCACTGAGATAAATTTTTGTGAAAAAAGGGGGTAATTTTTAACCCCACAATTTGTAAAATTTGCTTGAAAAGGGGGTCTTTTTTCCTGTGAAAATGCAAACAGGGGGGATTTTTCAATTCCTACGAACAAGCATGTGTACCCGGACGTACAGAGCGCTGCTGCACTGATCCATTTCTCTTTTCCTTAATGCTGGTATAAATGTATACATTAACCATTACATTATGACATTTCACTTTCCTTTTTTTAAGAGTCTGCCTTATCCAATAGCAGAAATTTCCTAAATGAAAATGGGCTAGGAGATTGTAATAGACAAGTATAATAATTGTTACAATGATTCCCATTTCTAAGAATTTATATCGATTATTGCAAGTTTAATCAACTGTTTAAATATGGTACTTGTAGATTTTCTAAATTTATTTTTTCATTTACCGGTACTTATTTTTTAAATGTAAAACGTGCCCAAAATCTACTCACCTGATACATGTGGTCTATTCTTTTACTATGAACATGTTAATCAGCAACTTTGTCGCTAATGAATTAAAGGGATTGTCCATGATTTTCTAAAATTTGAAAACGTATAGAGCATTTTTGATTTGTATTCATTGAATAGTGCAAACACATTTAAAAGGAAGAAAATATAATTTTTTTACAAATGAGTTTAATCAACCAATTTTACTCATGGTATTGCATTTGTGTCCACTCCCCAACTTTTATACTTCTTGGTTATTATAGTTTCTTTAAAATATCACTCTTTGACATTTGAGACATATTTCTCTGCTATTTTGAGTTTTTCACCTCAAGTAGAGCTCATATTTAACAATCACATTGGTAAATTTGTATTAGCATGCAGGCTGTTCCTGTAATACCACAAAAATTGTCATGTGTGGGAAAAGGTGAAATTGCAGATTCGGGATGATAGGCAATTCCTTTGAAAATCACTGAAATGTGAAAGTCGGCCATATATTTATGAATTCACCTTAAAGGAGCATTGTCTGATTGCCTCAATATTTTTTCAAACTTTTGAGATTTTGGTACCAAAATTTTGCTTGTATTTTTCTCATAACCAATGTGAAATATCATGGCTGAGTTATGTTCTGTTTTAGAGATATGATTGAAAATGTGTCTTATTATGTTAACCATAATTAAGTTTACACAGTAACATATAGGCAGCTCTGAAATTGTCCATAAAATCAAAACCGTTTGAACAATTCAGCTGAAACTTGAAACTTAGACACTTTGAGTGGTCATCTTTCATATGTCATTGAAAACTAAATCTTGAGAAACCAGACCAAGCTCCGTTAAACACACTTGCACAAAGATTAATGCTGTTTTGTATTAAGGTGAAACAAACAACTTGTGGCATTTTAGATTTAACCTCATGCATTTTGAGTTAAATACATCCCTTTTTTACCACTTTGTCATGTGCCTGACAACACTTGATTACAAGGCTATGTTTCTGTTTAATTGATATAAACTACTTGATCCCATGAAATTATATATACTATAATTTGCAGCATAATGTTCAAACGGTAAGCATTTTACTGACTGTAATTATGTTGTTGTTGATGTTCTTTTTGTGATTCATTCAATGGTCACTGTGTGCTATTCGGTTTATTATGGTGTGCTATTTGGTTTATTATGGTGCTAATTGATAAAAGATTCTTATTTTTTGATATTTTGTATTGATGTAAGTTTTTGTTGTTGCTACTGTTGTACTTTTTGTGATTCATTAATGTGTGCTGTTCAGTTTATTATGGTGCTAATTGATAAAACATTCTTATTTTTTGATATTTTGTATTGATGTTAAGTTTTTGTTGTTGCTACTGTTGTACTTTTTGTGATTCATTACTGTGTGCTGTTCAGTTTATTATGGTGCTAATTGATAAAACATTCTTATTTTTTGATATTTTGTATTGATGTAAGTTTAAAAATAAATTTGGTAATCCCAACAGTTCATATTCCTTGTTTTATGTTGCTTGTGTTGTCACTTAGTACCCTCCCCGCTGCAGATACAGTAAAAACGTGCCCCGTCATATCAAAAGGTACTTTAAAGGGATTAGCCTGTATTCTTCCCGCTAATTTTTGCCTGCATATTTTTTACTTGAATTGCTAGAACATGTTTACAGTAATATAACATACAAGTGGATTTCCATGATTTTGAGGAATATTGGAGAAAACTGCAATTCTTTACCTATTTTGATTTTTGTCGCCGGCAGCAAAAAGTGGTGTTAAAACAGTGTTTCTAGTTTGAAAACTGATATAAATCTTATTTCTACACTTGTGGTGGCCAAACAAATTATTTTTGATGAAATTGTTTCTCTTTTAATATGTTTTAAATTATTTACATGAGCTTTGTTTGATCCTTTAGCTAGTAAATCCATCTTAGGTACAAAAGTTAGGATTTAGGAAACACCACCATCAAAGAATGATATATTGTAAATTAGTTCTCTCTACTTTTGAGCCATTTGTGTGTAATTTTTAGCAATTTTTTGGATTTTGCTATACTTTTACGATTTGTTTAGAGCATTTTCATAAATATTTAATTCTAGGTGGAATCTAGGCTAGTCCCTTTAAAAGTCCCAAAATGAAAATTGATTTTTTTCTTTGGTCTCATCTGAAAGATTATAAATTAAGCTTTAATATGACACATATTGCTGTTGGTTATTGGATGTTTGATTTGCAAAGTTACATCTAAATTGGTAAAAGGCTTTGGCTGATACAGAAAACCATAGTTTTAAATCAAGTTTAAAGTTTCCGTACTGGTAAAACTTGAATGGAGAATGGATGAATTCTTATCCCATCTTTAAAACATTTGTCTTATGTTTTGGATGTTGACATCTGATTAATATGATAGAATACACTTAAAAGGTAACTTTTTTGATGAAATTTGATATTGGACGTGATTTTTGACTATGCCCAGCTTCAATGGTCCATATCTCGTAATTTAATATACCTTTAGATATGATGCCGCACAAATACAGTTTTAGATTAAGATGGGGATGGGGTGCACATTGAGGATACTTACGCACCTATGGTCATAGTGTTTCAAATGCCCAGTTTAGATGAGAGTGACAATGTCCATGAAGTTGATTGTCCCCATCCCATCCCCACCCCACTTGTTGCAGGATTGTTGTTGACATTGTTAGTGAGACCATTACAAAGCAAATATGAATCTTGTCAGGTAACTTCACAGAAGCTTGATTTTGTGAAGGTCTGACCTACTCAAAGATAAACTACCAGGGTGAAATTTTGACTCTATCTTTCACCAGCAATCAGGCTAGTTCAAAATTGGTCCTTACACCAGAACTTGCACCAGAAGTCATCTTGAAAAGGCCAGGGCAAGAAAAATACATTTTTTATATAAAACTATTGTGGTGAATCCATAGCAGTATAACCCAAGCCCTGATGAGCTTCATTTTAAAGGGGCATTGGACAAGTTCAGCCCGGAAGTTCAGCATCATCCCCAAACTTTTCCCCAACATTTTAAGATTTTTGCATCATTTGAAGTATTATTGGTAATAATGACAGCATTCAAAGTTTCGTTGTCAAATTCAAACTTTGTATATAATATCGTTGTCGACAATGATAAATACTGCCCTCTATAGTTGAATTTCTATAATTCGCCTTTTCAGGAGATCTAATGACAATTTAAAATTTCTTTTGATTTTTCTGCAATCTATAATGTGAAAGGAATGTTTTACAAACAAATCTTTGGATCTTTCTCATTGTATAGCATCAATAAATACGTTTAGAGAATAGTCTCACACCCAAAATCAACAACTAAAATAAAATTCAAATTTTTGACTTCTTTGGAGGATTTGAAAAAAAAATATCCAGATATCAGGTAATTTACTGTTATTTTCTAACATAGGAAGTGTAAATCATCCACAAACAAAATTTCAAAATTTTGTCCAATGCCCCTTTAATTTCAAAATACATATTAGTTCGAAAAATACCAGGTCACAGGCCCAAAAATTCAAGGTCTAATTTGAATGAGATTTTAGTGTATTTAGAATGATAACTGTTGGTCCTCAGAATATTCTATAAAGCACTTGTTCTATATATATCCTCTCGGAGTAAAAATTTGATACAAAAAACGAGGGTATATTCCCGGGGTATATTCCAGTATTTAGAAGAGCCAGGTAGTAATGGTTTACAAATAGTAGCATTATAAAAGTCTTTTCTCAGTCTATTTTCAGCTCAAAACTAGGGTAGATTCTAACAGATTCCAACATTTAGAAGAGCCATATAGTAATTTTTTACCCCGGTGGGCCACTAAAGTATGATGTTGCAGGGCAATGCAGGCATAGCTTGACCAATAAAAAGGTGAATTAGGGTGTATCAGATGACACCTTTTATGGTATCAAAAAAGGTCAAAAACAGCCATTTTCAAGAAATGGGTACTTTACCTTTTCAAACCCTAGTATGAAAACGGTATTGGCTTCAGAAACAATCACCCTTTAGGGGGTATTTTGAAATACTGCAACATTATACTTGAGTGGCCCCCGGGTGTTTTACAAATTGTAGCAATCACTACGCTGTCGTAAAAAAAACGGGGCAAGGGGGCTCTGATGGCTTTCAGGCGGTAATTTCACGGACCTAGGGAGAAAAATAAAGGGTAGTGAAAGAAGGACAATGAAGGAAAGAGGAAGTCTTAGAGAAAAGAAAGAAGGAAAAAGAAGGGGGAGGAAGAAAAGGGGAAAAAAGAAAAAAAGGATAACAAAGGGAAGGAGCCACACCCCAATGCCCCCCCCCCCTTTTTTCCCCTTTTTGATATTTAAGATGTAAAATGTCTTATTTTTTTGGATGGTACTACACTTTGAAGCTTTATTTAGAGCATTTCTATAAGTTTTTAATTATAAGTGAAATCTAGGACAGTGCCTTTAATTTTCAGAATATATGTCATATTTTTTGAATTTGGAAGCTCTTTAATCACTGTACTTTATTTTTGATACACCTTGTATTTTTAGGGGATCCTGAAATGTTTAAGATATGTGTTGATTTTTTATCTATAGGACTTGTTGTGATGACAAAAGAAGGGTTTAACCAAATATAGCAATAAAAAAACCCCCACATATTTGTCTCTTTTACCTCCTTTTCTTTCTCATTTAGAAATGTTGGCTCTTAATTGATATCAGACCCTTCCATGCCCCAGTTTTGATCTCCTGTAACAGACCTAGATTTTATGTATATTTTTGGCACAATGTGAATGCAAAAAGGACAATCGTACACTTCGATAAAACAATAATTATTAACCACAATATGCAATAAAAAATACAAAATTGTTCGCCTGAGTATTTAAAAAGACACTTCAGAGGAAAGTGATTTTTAAAATGAAGGGTATTTCTTTGGTATTTTTGCAGATCTCTTGGAAATGATACCTGTGAGCAGCACTGCCTGTGAGGTCATTTGGAACTTTAAAAATAACCTATTTTAGGAAGATTTTCAAACGAATATCTTGTTATTAAAAAAGATAGCTCGCTGAGAAGTTCTTGTACATTACAGTCTCAACTAACAGTACAAGTAGAGAAACATGAAAACCAGAAATTCAATGTGATTATTCAGTATAATCATAACATTTATATGGTATACATTTCCTGCACATCTACAACATATATTTGAATTTAATAATTTGAGTAGTCATGCATGCTTTCTCTCAAACATTATTAATTTTCAGTCAGTATAATTTAGAATATGATTATGCTTCATTTTTCGCCACTGGTAAAAATTCAACCAATATTTATGGTCTATTTCTTGTTTGTTTTTTTCTTCTAACTTGGTATTTTTTGTACATGTTTTTCTACTTCCAAGCCCAATCACATGTATATCAGCAAAAGCTAGACTGGAAACATCAAGAAATAAAAAGTTTGAGTAATAGATTTCTTACACCGTATTGTTGATTTTGCATTTTTATTGTTCACTAAGACTGGAATGTCTCTTGAAACGCAGTAGTAGGCACATACATTCTATTTACGGTCTGTGTAGTTAAGTTAGGCCTATAAAATTTCGAGAGGGTTTGTGTTACGCATATTAGCGTGTAAAAAACCTGTTCGTTAGTTGAATCGCCGCATGCCGAGAGGTTTTGTGTGATGCTTATAAGCGTGAAAAAAACCTGTTCGTTAGTTGAATCGCTGCATGCCGAGAGGTTTTGTGTGACGCTTATAAGCGTGGAAAAAACCTGTTAGTTAGGAGCTGTTAGGTATTGACAGGCCTGTAACCAGGAATTTGACAATGGATGCGGATTTTTGAAAAGTAGATCTTTGGAGGAAAAATTTTCGTTTGGTCGACCCTTGTGTAATTTTAGTGGTTTGGCAAGCCAAAAAAGTTTTTTCCAAGCATTTTGTGCAGAATAGAATTTATACATTTTGGTCTACGTGTGCTTTTGGTGTTCCTTTGTTGGACATTTACGGAATTTCTTTTGACAATTTTTTGTACATTGTCAAATTTGGGGGCACATCCCTGGCTACAGACTTGGGTATTGAGCTAAGTTTTAGGTTTGTTTTAGTATATATTTAGGTTCCGAAAGTGACACTTCGTCCCAGCCCTACGTGAGACCAAAAATCGACATAATTATATAGGCCTAAGTGAAATATTTGAGACCGTATTTTTTCGAATGGATACACATTGCGAGAAATGAATGCCCAACCTGAGACTATAGTACAAATAGCCTACTAGGTATTTAAAGGTTTGGTATTGGCTGTTTAGACACCATAAGTGTCAATCCGACCATTATTTCTGAAGGGGGGGGGGGGGGGGGGGCAGTCAGATTTTGAGCTGTACACAAACGCGTTCATGATTTTTCAGACCCACCATAAGCAGGTTTTGGTCCCCTCTCAAAACCATGACCTAAACAGGTTTTCGCGACCTTTTAAAAAAAAAAAAAATAAGTTTTGGACAAAATTACGCCCTAAACATGCTAAACAAGTTTTCATTTTAATTGTACCATACATCTGTCAAAGTTGAAGATATGATAAGAGAGCTTTAGCAACTTTAATGTTTTAAACCATAGAAAAGATTATAAAAAGTTCGGAACATACTGAACTAAATGGCTCATTTCAGTTTGCATGTACAACATAACTGTGCGTACGACCAAATAGGTGATTTTGACAAACATTGTCACACGGGTTGTCACCCTCATTTGATTTGAAGAATCTGACAATAATGAAATAATACAATACAATTTAAAGATACAATTTTTGTAATATTTAAATACGTGAC
>JXSR01S004910.1:54774-84837 GCA_000969725.1 Ophiothrix spiculata
TTGCCACTACATGAAAATAATTGGACCAAAAACAGGGGACATACTGCAGAAATTAGCAATTTTTTTTGCGCGCCCTGAAGATGTTGATAGTTTTTTTAGCTTAAATAAGCAAATATTACTGCTTGAAAACGAAAAGTCGCGCTGGGGAAAAAATTACCCATTTTAGCCATCAGTATGGTATCAACCCTGTCCCACCTTCTACATGTTCACTGGGAGTTATAACTAACATCATGTGTACCAGAAATCATTTGAGCTCAATTCTGAATTGAATCCCCATTGAGGGTTGAAGCATTGTTTCTTTATTAGTATATCCATAAAATATGGCCTCTAACAAAATTAAACCAATAACATGCACACCAGGCCTGTGAGCATGAGGGGTGGGGAGGGGGAGGGGTGCGACAAAAATTCCCTAAATGTCCACCCAAAGAACACATAACCACACCCCCCCCTAAAAAAATAGTTTTAGGGTCGGCCAAAACAAAAAAAAAATCCTTTAAAAGGTAAAGGTTGAGAATCCACACCCCTTGCAGAAATTCTGGCTACAGGCCTGATGCACACTTAAAATAATGCAAAAAAGTAAAACTCTGTTGAAAAAATCTATGTTTTTCAAACAAGCCACAGGGGTTAAATGTAGACCCACTAGCTAACAAATATTTATTGGACTCAAAACATTTAAACTAATTGTATACAACATATAGTATACACTCCAAGTTTCAGTTTAATATTTCTTTATTCTGGATAAAAGTCTTTCAATACATAAGTACTTGTCTCACAAGAGGTACATAACATATATATTTACAATATGAGTGTTGCTCTGGCAAAATGAGCGGAAAGTCATGATTGAAGATTTTGAATGAATGGCTGCTAAAATAAAAATGTGGTGAAAAGATCAAATTTTGTTTTTTGACATAAAAACCCATTAATGCATTAAGTGTTAATCCAAACCTAGCATTTTGAAGGTCAATTATGCCCGGAAGTGCAATTATTCACGGGTAATTGATCATGTTTTGCTATCATACACTATTATAGCAAAGTATTCTAGTAATCAGTAACTTTAAAATCAATTGCGACCATTTTTTAGAGTTTTGAGTGGATTGCCTTGAATTTTGATCTCAAAATGAATATTGCAGAAAGAAAGTATGAGATATTATAAATTATATCGTTCAAAAGCTAAGATTATAGAGAATTAAAATATGTCATTAACTCAATTTTGAAAATCGCGACTTTCCGCTCATTATACGTACCAGAGCACCACTCATATACACTATAAGATTATCATTTTAAAAATAACAGTGAATATGTTCACACATAATTAAAACACTTTTAAACTCATTCAAACTCATGTCCAAAATTTGTGTACCAACATAACAGGAAGACTATTCCGTAGCGTAGCAGATCTGTACTGGAGTTTTTGCCAGCAGTGTTATACCATGGTGGTACAATAAAGATGTTACTAAACTGATTTCTTGTGGTTTTATCTTTGCCATGTGTTGAATGTGTAAAACTGAAATAAGATGACATATAATCAGGAGACAATTCTCATAAACATTTAAATATCATATAACAACATGATTTTTCTATCTTACATTTGCACTAAAAATAATCAGTAAATTTAAAATGTCTATCATTCAATGAATGCAAATTTGCAATATGCTTTCCAGACAGAGAAGTTGATTTTTTTTATAAACCACTTTGGTTAAAATTTGACATTAAATGGGTTATGTAACTGAATACCAGAATGCAACACTCACTGAAGTCAACTCTTTTTCAAAAATAAGTTATTACACACAGAAATTACTTTCCTATCTGCCTTGTGTGAGAAAGACTAACAATCCATGAACTTGGGTCAGTGTTTCATACAAATGGTACGACATAAATGCATGCTAAAAATCTCACTTGATTCCAGTCATTCGTTTTCAAGTTATAAGCTTTTAGCATTTTACAAAATTCTATAGGCTGCTGTGTTGTAATTACGTCGGGGCCACAACAGTAATAAGAAAATGAAAATGACACATTTTTTAAACTTTACCCAAAAATGCATTTGAAAGAACGGTGTCGAGTTTTTAACACACATCCGTCCAGGATTCTCTGTGGCTAGTACACTCAATTTTGAAAGAGGTGACCTTGAGGATGAAAAGTGGATCCTGAATTGTCCATTTATATTATGCAAATGAGAAAATTACTTGGCATATTTTTGTGACGAAATTTAGAACTGAAGCACATACACATACTTGCCAACATTCTAATTTCAGAAAGAGGGACAAATGACAGAAATTTTTTAAAAAGAGCGACATTTCTGAATTTCCTATACATTACTATAGAAATATTTGCAAAAAGAGGGACACCTACTTAAATCACGTTTTTTTACGGCATTTAGTTTAGGTCAAAAGAGGGATGTCCCTCCATAAGAGGGACAGTTGGCAAGTATGCATACACCCTTGCCACACCAAGTTTCTTCAGAATCTGATTTCTGATCTTTAAATTAGGGCAGATTGAAATTATCAACCAAAAGTATTATAGGCCTATAACAAATGTTTCACAGGCTGTCATACAGACTAAAAGATTTGAATACAACAATGCAAGAACAGCCCAACTCCACCATTTTGATCAAACTGAGTTATCATTCCTACCGTAGCAGACTTCCTGCGGTATAAAAGATGATCCCAAATGTCCTCTCTAGCAGGACTTATATAGGCAACTATGGCCAAAATCCAAGGAGTTACGGTTTTCTTAGACAAAAATTGTACTGCCATGTACCAAAATGACAAGACCTATGGTATAATTCTTCTGTCGGTTTCAGGGACATACTTTTTTATTGGTATAGATAGAGCAGCACTCAGTGGTGATCTAGTTTGCGACATGTGAACAAGGTAACTTACGGCACCTCAATGATATGCTCCCAGGGGGGCCACTTAGGTATATTGATATGCATGAACATCAGTTTACACAACACCCCTAAACAAGTTTTAGATTACCTTGAAGAAACACCCTAAACAAGGATTTACGTGAAATTTTACTCCCTAAAAGTTGAATATTTTTACACAGCACCTAAATATTCAGTTCAGAACTTACAGTTTCTCAACTTTTGAGGTCTTTTGGAATTACAATTACTTTAGCTTAAAAATGTAATTCTGTACATTCATAATGGGTTTTAAAAGCAATATGAAAATCGATTGCTATTTTTGTTTCAAATAAATTTTGGACACGAACTGACAATTTGAACGCAGCAAACACATATTCACAAGATGGGACAAGCACAGGACATCGGTAAGTACGCAACACCGTTTCCAATCAGTAATAACAGTACTGCGACATCGCGCACAAATGAAAAGTGTTGCGTATTTGCATAAATTACACACGCAATACGGTGACGCAAGGCTCTGAAATTTCATGTCCGAAAATTATTTGAAACAACAATAGTGAATGAGATAATATGGAGAGCCAATGTTGATGTGTGTTTACATATTGCAATCCCTTTTTTGGACACCAGTTAATTAGACAATAATAACTGCGCACCATCATTTTCGAGGTCATTGTTTAAAATCGGAGGTGTTTGTTTTGGGCCGAGGTACTACGCTCCCGCAGAAAAGTACCGAAACACAAAACAAACACCAACGATTTCAAACAATGACCGAATTAAAAGATGGTGCAAAGTTATTATTGTCATTAATAACCGCAATTTTATCTTTAAAATCCTTACTGATTTTGACCAAAAACGGGTGAAAATCATAATTTTATTTAGTTTGTTTCTTTGCCATCTGCTAAAATATCGATCGGTCTAGGCACTGCGTCCGCGTTGCTCATTGCGTGCGCGTAATGCTGCGTTTAAAGCATACGCGCTACGCGGGTCATTAACAGAAGTCATTGTTACCTGATAATGACCGCGCAGTAGTTTGCGTAAAAGTAGAAATAATCTTACTAGATTGGATCGCGCTATTACGCAGGTTATTAATACCTGATAATGACCGCGCAGTAGTTTGCGTAAAAGTAGAAATAATCTTACTAGATTGGATCGCGCTATTACGCAGGTTATTAAATTAATATATTGCATGTGATGGACTTTGACTATTGGGGATAAAATACAGACTGGCCAAGGGGAAATTGAATGAAAGTAAAATCTGTTGTGTTCATGATGCCGCAACTCACTGATGAATTGGCACCTGAATCAGATCATGAATATTTGAAAGGGAACATGAGCTATTACCTGAATATTTAAATTTCAACCCAAATATTAAGTATGGTATTCAGAGAAGACAAAATCAGACAATGCTTTCTTTCCTGTTATTTTGAATGCAATTCTATGTTGAAATAACACTCCTTTCAATAATCATATTAGATATGCTCAAGGTATATCCACATCAGACTCTGCAGAGCTAATAGGTTCTTCATACTCGTGTGTTTCTCCACCAACGACATCTAAGAGTTGATCAAGGTCATAATCTGGATCATCACTGCCACTACTATCACCACTTTCCTCTTCAGTCTCTTCCTCGTCTTCCTCTTCTTCCTCATCGTCATCTGCTGCTGCCTGTTGTGTTTCACCAAGAAATGACTGTGTTTGGTTTGTGATTCCCAGTTCTTCTGCAGTGTAAGTGGCAGTCTCAGCTTTTTGGAACAATTCATATGTATGTCCCAGGAATTTACTAACTTGCAATAATTTGTCAGTCAGTAAACAGTGCAGACCTCTGCTGTATTCACTTGGGTCTGCACTACCTGAAGCTTTCAACGCATCCTCTAGTTTATGTTTCTCACCTGCGAGAAACAACAGTGTATTGTTCATTTCTGAATGAAGCAACTTGATCTCTTCATCACATCTCTGACTACGATGGTAGAGGTCAATAAGTGTCCGCTTCACATATGGTGGTACTTGCTTGTCAGTGTCATTCACTGTTTCTTGTAGATGTCTCCATATTGGTGAGCTGACATTATAGGCATCCTCTAATTTGATGACATTTGGGTATGGTGATGTTCCTGCTTTGTCTGTATTGTTATTATTATACTTGATTACCACCTGTTTTATTCTATTAGTCTGTCTTGTTATCTGTGTACAAATACGTTGGGCCATGGTTTGTCCAGCTGTAAAAAAAATAAATATATATGTATATATTAAATAATGTGTGTGCATTGTATAATAATCTTTCAAAATTTGTGAGCAACTATCAATCACTCTGGAAGTGACATTCAACATTATCATGGGTTACATATGTTACAATCTTAGCTTTGTTAAGCTATGTTTGTTAAAATCTTAGTTTGTTTTGATATCTATGCAAGTTATGTCATGTTCTCTGCTACTACTCAAGTTTAAAATTTTGGAAGCCTATTTTTCAGACAAGAAAAACAATGTAATTGGGAAACTTAAAATGGAATAAGCACAGATGTAAAGTGAATTAATATTGATCTATCTGCTTTTGTATAACATGTATTAATGCATTTATTCCCTCTTTGGGGATAATAAATAGGGATATTCTGTGAAAACTATTGTAACCCATTTTGTCAACACTGACAGAGTTTGTACCATATAAACCCAAACATTGCATTTAGATAAGTAAGGATGTGCAGTATGATGTAAAAATCGATAAAGTATACTTTAGGTCCCAGATACTGGTATATACCAGTATTGTTTTTCTTGATTTTTGGAAAGTCCCTATTCTCCAATTGTGTATGTATGGCTTTTACATACTATCAGTCCACAATCCTGCTATTCTGAAACCCATAAAAGTTGAAAGCCAATGTTTATACCAACCAAGCAGGAATTTAAAGACCACGTAAACACTAATCTGAACCAAATTGTCATTGTCAGATCAATTAACTGGGACGAGGGATTTTTAAACTCCTGGAGGAGGTGTACTTTCTATAAGATGTGGCAGGTTTGTGCTTTCTCCAGGTAGGAGGTAGGGCCTAGACCAGGAAGAGTGTACCTCCAAAAATGAGGGGTCATGTGGGAAATAACTGAATATTCCGTACATAAGATGTAATAAAAGTAGGGTAGTTAGTTGAGTATAAAAGGAGTTTCTTGGGAAATTGCAGGTTAAAAACGAGGGCCATTTTTTCAGGCTGGCCCCATCATAACAGTGCCCCACCGTCACACTCTACACAACTTTTGAACTTCATATTAAAAAAGGGGAGATCAACTGTGATTTTAAATACCAGCAGTTACAAAGAGAAAGCCAATGAACTTTTGATGGATGACAAAACCTATTCGCAAGTTAAGAAAGATCCCACAGCCAAATACAGAACTAAATTAGTGGATACTTTGAAAGCTCTCAAAAATGAGAAGGTTATTGATTGGAAGTTATACAAACAATTATATCCTACTATATTTGTAGCGTAGAAGTTGAAACTCTATATTATTATTTTACACCGCTACGTATGAATCTTCATCATTATATTAAAAGTTGCCATAAAAACTACAAAATTTCATGTTACAGTTCGGTGCATAATTATTAATCATCCTTATATTAAACAATATGGTTCGCGAACCAGTAATCTCGCCTGTGTTATCGACCGCCTACTTCATTGACCGCCTTCTTTGTTAATCACCTACTTTGTTAATTGCCGACTTTATCATCCATCATACTGGAACAATTTGACACCTTAGATGACCTTTTGACTTTGCCTTAGGGTCAAGCACTTTCTATGGTTAAGTTTAATCCATGTGGGGTCAGGGGTTCATGACTTATGACCTTGACCTCAAAATGACATTGGATGACCTCAGGTCAACTTTTTGAAAATTTTTGAAATTATACCTCAAATGACCTTTTGACCTTGAATGATCTTCATCCCCCCCTCCCAAAAAAAGTGTGTCTTCTGTGCCAATCACGAACCCCTTCATGTCACCAAGTTTCATTACCATAGCCCTTACGGTTTAGGAGATATACTTCAAATAACAAATACTTAAAATAACAAAGTATGCATAAATTATGCAAATTAGGTAGTTTATATGCATAGTTTGCATTCAAATTGTTATTAAGCAGGGTTTTTTTGACCAACAATAATGGATTTTCAGTATTTTTGACCAACAATACTGGAATATTGACATTAATTTAACAAAACTGGACCAGTATTGTTGGTCAAAAATACTGGTATACCAGTTTTACTGGTATATACCAGTATTTTTGACCAACAATACTTGAATATACAATTTGTGACAAATATGTGACATAAGATGATGTCCTAGAATTGACCAATACTGGTGTATTATATACATGTATCTGTGACCTAAAAGTATACTTTGTCCTAAATTTGTTATTAGGTTCAGCCTTGATATGACGCATGAGAAATTAATTATTGTCCACCCAGAGTCATATCCAGGCTCAGTTACGTTCTGCCTGTATATGACACTTTGTGGTTGACAATATCCAATATGTTACCTCTACTTCACCAAATAGTATCCCTGGGTAAATCTACTTGTTTTTCACAATGTATTACCTGCATATCTCTTTTTTAATTTCAGTAGAAACCACCTCTCACATGACAGACCATGGAGTCTATGCAAAAGTTGTACTTGGTTCTTCTCTCTAAATGTATTGAGTTTCGTAACATAGTTTTCATTGTGTTGGCTCAATCTACTTGAACCCTTTTCCATTTTCAGAAGTTCTGAATCCAGTCTGAAACAATGAATAATAATAGCAAAATTAATACTGCAACATTGACAACAAATGGACTAAACATCCAAGTAGATCTGGGTACAGGTCTGCATGAACTTCAGAGATGCCAGTCAGTGTTACCAAAATTTCCTAAAATGCTTGTAAATTTCCTGAAAGTAGGTATATTCCTATTCTTTTATACAGGATAAACTATACAAAATTTCCTGAAATCAGGAAATTTCCTGAAAACTGACATTTCTGAACTTTATGCTAATTTAAGATCATTGATATCACTTGAGATCATTTATAGGTTAATAAATGCGTTTTTCATACGCGAGTGAAATGAGACAAAATCAATGCACGCGCGGTCAATTTTGATGCGTCCAATTCACGAGGCCCGTAGGGTCCGAGTGAATTGGACTGCAAACAAAATTTACCGCAAGTGCATTGATTTTGTCTCATTTTACGAGCATCATGGAATGCAAATTTATTAATCTAATTCATACACGACAGAAAAAAATATTGCATCTTGTGTGAAAAGAAATAAGGCCTTTAATACGATCATCAAATTCCAAAACTTCTCTAGACTAAATAAATAATCACCCAACAAAAACAATGAAACATTCACACGCACTAAACGCCCGCCACGCAAACCGGAACGCAACACGCGCAGTGCATTGTGAAAATCCACTGCACTCCGCGTACTTTATATTCTTGCGTTCTGATTGGGTAGGTGACACGCGCAGCACACGCAGAGTGTATGAATTGCAGACAATGCCATCCACACAGTTGGTCCTCTTCTTCGGAATTCAATATCATGCAAAAAAATAATTCAGATTTATGCAGTCAGACTTAGAATCGACTTGGGAACACAAATAATCCGTTTATTCACAAGTTAATTCAGTCATGATGTTTGTTTGTTTTATTATTTGTAAATGGATTTTAAAATCATGATTGACATTGTACTCTGTGATCTTCAGCAGTAAAGGTGGTTTCAGACCAGCTGTCTTTGCGGCACACAACATTGCGGCACACGACCAAACATTTGCAATTTCGAGTTGTCGTACTGTAGCACGACACATTTGCATATTGCCGCAATGGTCTGTCACACGAAATTTTGAATTTATTCCAACTCACACTGTTGTTTGAACGTAATAGAAATAAGGACATTTTATCTGTAAGTGTCAAAATAGATGGCGCTATTCATAAAAGCTCATTTTTGGATGTTGAAGGGATATGCTGGTGGGTACTACCAAAATAAGATATGCAAATGAAGCATCTGACGTCGAGAAAATTTTATTTATCATTTTTAGCCAAAATCTTCACAGATACAACGACATAATCGATAATCAAGTATAATCAATAATTGGAAATATGTAAAACGTCCTCATTTTTGCACAAATCGAAATTTAGAAAAAAATACCAATAAATGAGCTCAAAATTCACTAAATTTCAACCAAAATGAAATTGAATTTTGGTAGTAGGTCTAAAAACTTGATTATGCAACATATATCTGTACTGCTTTTTCAACTTTCTGTGAAGAAAAACATGATTTTTTGCTTAAAAATAAATAAATGTCCACTTCAAACAACAGTGCTCAAAATACCCTGCCGTTGCGACCATCACGACAGGGTAATCAATATTTCGGCTTGTCGTGCTTGCCACAAACATTTTCTGATGCGACAAGGTCTAGTTTGCGCACTTTAAATTTTTGCCTGTCGTATGGTCGTGCGACAGGCTGAAACCTGCTTTAACTTACTTTTTTACTTGTTGTGACAAGTACTGCATATGGTCTGTATCATCATCAGGTGCGTTGATAAGCTCATTCCTAAACAATGTAAGAATACAGAAAAGCTCTTATGAGAAAATCTCATTATAAATAAATTCATATTATCCAATATCAGACAAAAAAGAACTTTTTGAGTTTATGTACTTCACATGCACTGATGTGCAATGATATTATTGAAATCAAGTTGAAATTGTCCATTTGGAAACAAATAAAAAAAGTATGTAGTCCTTGACAAAGATTCTATCTGATTATAACAAAGATGTTACATATACTTACTTCAACTTAAAAGTTACAAAATGTGCAGTTAATTTTTGGACACCCTGTATTTATTTTGCACACATTGTGTTAAATTTGTTAGAAATTTTTCACCACAAAAAACAAAATGAACTGAACATTTCTAATTCTCATTTGATGCACAAAAACAAGAGCAAAATGATTCATTAACTCTTTCACTCCGGAATAAAATTTTCACAATCTGTCCTATTTGGACGGAAAGCCGCTCACAGACACCTCACTTTATGATAGCATATGATAAGAGAAGAGATCAACATCGGCCCATGAGCCTCTGCGCCTGATTGGCAAACCCATTTTGCTCTATTTTGTTTCCATCATACTCTTCCTAAATAGCCCATTTATTTTGTTAAATAATATCATTTATCTAAATATAATAGAAGTTAACAGAATTTTCCCAATTTTGATTTCCAATTTTGTGTATATTTTGCCTTTGCGCAATACAAATTTCTATTAGTGTTTACATTCCCCCTCAATTATCAGAAAGACGTGTGGTCTAGTGGTAGATTTTTCGCCTGGGGATCGCAGATCTCAGGTTCGATTCTTGCTTTGGCCCACTATTTTACATTTTTTTCCCTTCATTTCTTTTCTTTTTTCAATTATATCCAATCATTTTCTTTGACTTGTAACTCTCTATGATACAATTCTTCTTTTTTTTCATTCTTTCTTTTTTTTATAAATTAAAATAAGTCTGATAAATTACGGTAATATAAATACGGTAAACTAAGCTTCATGCGGTAGCCATTATACCCTGATAGCGAAAAATAGGTATCTTCGGATGATCCTTGTGTGTTTATTAGGAGTACACTTAGGAAACCTGTGATAAAATAATGTTAGGAACATTTATCTCCTTATGGGTATGTGTCACAAACCTTAAGTGTACTCCGATTACAACCACAGTGAGCTTCTAAAGTTGACAAAAACACAATGTATTTCAATGGAACAAATTAGCGATATTTGAGTTTCTGTATAAGAGATTGGAAATCCCGAAAAAGGCTATCGGGCCGACGTTGATCTCTTCTATTGCATATGATAATTGTGTTGCGCCAGGGTTTTTCTCTTTACTAATAAAAATGATGGCACTAGATAGTTCGTTGTTTCTACTATTTGCTGGCGAATTTTCAACCAATTTAGCTTTGTAGTTTCTTTTTTAGAGCAATTTGAAAAGGTTGTGTCAAAATGGAAATTCCGGCTAATTGTGCACGATTTTACGAGTCGCTGTGAGCAGCTTGCCAGAGTGAAAGAGTTAAAACACCCTGCTTAAAAATGATTGTACATGCAAGTTTCCACATAATAAGATGAACTTATGGTTCTTACCTAACACTGTAGTACTTAGACAAGGCCTCAACATACTTCTCCTCCTTTGTCAATTTAGATTTGTCCCTGTGTAATCAAAGAGATACAGGTTTACAAATGCAACTTTAATAGGAGCATATAATAGTAATAACAAAATAAATTACGACTGGTCTCATATGAGCACACATTTTGTGCTTTAAATGCATGTTCTTCTTCAGGAAAAAAAAAGGGATGAACAAAATATTTATCACCTGGATTTAAAACCCGAGACCTTTTCCTTCCAAATCATGAACATCAATACACCTGTCAAGTCTCCAAATTTAAGCGGGAGTCTCTCGATTTTTTTGGTAGTCCTCCCGCCGTCCTGAACAGGTTTTCATTTTAAGCTAGATCTCATTTTTTTTTGAAATTCTACCGCATTGTCCTGATATAGGGTGAAAAACTTGTATCAAATTTTAGTTCAGAAATTGAATTGTGAGATCAAATGAGTCATATGTGCGCTAGTGAGACCTTTTAAAGCCGTTCAAAGACAACCAGAATATTATAATCATGAGTAACCGGATGATACCATCACCTTTTAGCTAGGTTATGATGTCCTAACCCTTGTAGAAAGTTGTTATAGCTTGATGACGTTCCAACCCCAACCCCAGAAAAAGACTGCAACAGCATACCCAGTCAACTGATGGACCAGCCAACTCTGCTGTTCACGAATTTGACACTTAGGTGTTAACAGTCTCTCTCGGTACACACGGCCATAACATTTGTTTGTTACAGCTCACCGTAACATAATACACTCTTTCCGAATTCATATGTTAACACTTTTTAGTACCATATTGACTTGAAATGCGACGTTATACGCAAGCTTTGTTAAAAAGATCTACAATGAACAACAAAGTGGTCAGAATTCCATGTCAAATTAGACCACTTTTAGAATGGATTTACCATGGAAAAAAAATCATTTTTAGGTAAGTTTTTCATTGTACATAGATGCTTCATAATGTGATTTGCATATATATAAATAGTTAATTAGCGGGTCTGTTTTTTTTTTCAGGGTGGGTCTGTTTTTTTAAAATTGGAAGTTCCCCAAGATAAGAGAAAATGGCAATTCGATTGTTACGGTATGCCGTAACATTCGTCAATGTTACGGTCTAGCCGTAACATTTGAATGTTACGGTCCAATGTAACATTCAGCTGAGATGACTACAGCGATGTAAGTGCTTGATCGATCAAATGGGTTAGGTAATTAAATAACAATATCGGGTATACAGGTGGAACACAATGATGAATAGGGATTATTTTTGCTTTGTATCTCGTTAGCTATAATCATCTCAAACATTTGTTTGATACGCATGACCTGACCTTACGTGACCTTAAGCATGGGACGTCGCCAGCGACAGGGTATGAAAATGTTACGGTGAGCCGTAACAAACAAATGTTATGGCTGTGTGTACTGGGAGAGACTGGTTAAGAAGGCTATCTGGTTGAGGGTAGAAGAACCACTCCTTCGCATACAGGAGGGGTAGGGCACAATTTATTGCACGCATGGAACAGGACAGTCAAAACTTCACCTTGTAAGATGACATCTTCTCAACATCTTGGGACATTATCTAGCTCTAACTAGCTTCAAGCTAAAAGGTGAGTGTATCTCCCTATGTCCGTTGCTCGTGAGAATAACCCTCTGTGTATAGATTTAACTATAGATTTAATCTATAGATACTAATGTTATCCATAAATAAACAGACATACCCCTACACACACCCACACATAACCAACGTCATCCCTGTGTGTCTGTCTATTAGACGACATGAAAATGTTCTTCAAAGCAAAATGACTTGATTGAGTCAACAAAATCAATGTAAAACTGAACATATTACTTCTTTAATATAGTGGTGATCTTTCATATAAAACAGAAAAGAAATTTGAAAAATCAGATTATATTCCATTACAGGTAAACTAACATACAAATAAAAATCTCATTATTTTCTTATTTTATTAGGAAACATACCAAGAACTTCCGGGTGGATGACTTCTTTCAGCAGATGCCCAATTCTGAACTTGACTTCTGTTTATGACATGTTTAACTGTTTCAAATAAAAAAATGTATATAGAACACAGAAATTTAAACATAATACACACAGATTTAAACACAACAATTTATAAGCATGAAATGTACTAAGTACTGGACCTTGTAATTTGCTACCAAGGTTCCCGACTTACTTTTCTGGTTAGGTACCCAGGCAAACTACAACAAGCAAGTTGGAATCACATGTCTTATGTCTAGCAAAAGAATAAAGGGTTCATTCAAATTTTCCGTGTGTAATTTTGCCTGAGGGCAGGATAGCTCAGTATCACAAAGCGATGCTTGCCATCCCACCCTAAGACAAAATCAAGAGATTACACATGGAAAATATTAATAAACACTGTTTACACATACCCTTTCATGTACAAAAAGTCAAAATCCGGCCATAAAACAGTCTTTTCCGTCATGGTTGTCAAATTATTTAATCGAAAATCACTGATTTCAGAAGACGTTCAGAGCCGATGCACCGTTCGCAACGCACAAGGGAATATTTGCTATGAATGATTGCTGTGCATGCATGGCCACATGACGGTTTTCGACTATAAACAGTACCTGGGAAATAACGCAAGTATTATGTGTGAACAGGTAGTTTGGCGGTTGTACTACGACCATACGATGTCTAAATGACACAAAAACGTTTTGATTTGTCACCAATTGTGGTTGTGATTTATCATCTGTATTCGATCAGATGATGATTTTTATTAAAAACTTTTGAACTGAAATTTTTTTGTTCAAAATTCTATCAATTTTATTGTTAAATTTGTGTAATCGGTCGGCTGATTTTGTAACCATGTTAGCTTATGATGGGCAAGTACCTGGGTTTTAACCCAGGCCTACTAAATAACCTCATTTTATAAGTACAAAATGCCAGAATACATCATAGTTAATGACATTGGCATGCAGTACAAGAAATGCAGAAAAACTGTTGCTTTAGTTAATTACCTCGTCCGGGAAGTGCCTCAGAATACTCTCTCTCAGCTACATCCTTTATTTTCTTTGCACGTACAAGCCTTTGTACAAGTACTTCACCTACAGATATGCAAAAACAACAAAACCTGATTAGTTTGTAAAAAAATCTTCAGTAATACCTGCCTACTAAAACTTTAATGGTATTCCAAATCATGTTTTAATCAAGCCCAAGACAACATATTGGCGCTCCTATTAAAAACTACAGTTTGTAAAAAAATCTTCAGTAATACCTGCCTACTAAAACTTTAATGGTATTCCAAATCATGTTTTAATCAAGCCCAAGACAACATATTGGCGCTCCTATTAAAAACTACATGTATGCGGTCTCACACGGTGTTTACATAACATTTTCCAGATATATAAATACACCAGAATATTATAGGTTTACAAAAACAAAAACAAAAAAAATATTCTTTTTACTTGTTTGCTTATTTGATTCATTATACACTTTGTATCTTATAGAAATCAAATTGATCATGTATGAAAAGGATGAGATTCAAGATGACGACTGCAATATCCCAGATGTTTTTTTTTGTTTTTGTTTTTGACTATTATAAATAACAACTTCATAAATCATATAATGACCTATTTGGCTGATGGAGTTCCGTGTGTAGTGCAGTAGAGCTTCGGTCAATGCATCTGTCCTATTTGCTGGGGTCATCTCTCTTGTTGTCTTCGCAAAATTGCGTAAAAATGCCCAGAGACGTTCTGTTTGCTCCCCATCACTCAAACCAAACCCTTCAAGACGACGTGGACTATACATTATCTGAAGAATGGTAAATAAAGTTATGTTTATTACATTTGGTGCCAGAAATTCTGGGCTGTCTCTATATTTCGTAGTATTTCTTCACATGTAATATAAGTGAAGTCAAAATATCAACATTAAGTTGTCTTCAAAATTCAAACCGCAGCTGAGCGGTTAACAATAGCAACCAACCAGAATGGGCATTTCGAGCGGTCAACCGCTGGTTGAGGTTTGAAGTGATCCCTAAAGGAATAACTATGTAACAACATCCATCTTGACTCAAGTAATGAAGAACACTAGTAAGAAATGGATTTATCTGTCAAAGGGGGTAATATTACAGTGAGTTTTAAATGCTTAGTTTTTTTCTCCAATTTCATTATTTTTGTTAGAGAATCATTCTTCATAGCAAGACAATACAAAAATCATACGACAATACCTCGTCACATTTACGTTTACTTTATATTTTCAATTACTCAAAACAACTTTAAAGTTAATACCTGACAGCTTGGTTTGTGTCCATAGATATGGAATGCGGGTACAGCCATGGTAATCTTTGTCAGCAACTCCTTCTTTTGGTCATTTTTCTGGGTGCATAAATAATATGATTGAAACTGTCAATTTTTGATCAAATGTTTGTTAAAAAGATAAAATATTCAAGAATAATTTAACATTCTATATACGGTTTCACCAAACCCTTGAAATAGCAATCAAGAATGTTATAAAGGCAAATTCAAAAGGTTTCTATAGTAGTAGTAAGCCAATATTTTAAATACGGTTTTATCCCCATCACAGGGATGGCTGGATTCAACTCACACTTGCGACAACATTCTTCACTCCCTCCCTCTACCTCGCCCGATTCAATGTGTCCTCACTCCCCAAACCCAACCCTTTTAATCTGTTCCTCCACCTGCATCCTCCAAGTCTTCCTTGGTCGCCTTCTCCTCCTCAAACTATCCACCACTAAATCAAGGGCCCTTATAAGAACATGCACTTCATCCGTCCTCAGCACATGCCCACACCAGTGCACACTATTCGCCTTCGCTAAACTGTCTACGCTTCCTCACCACCTTTTTCACCTTCCTCTTGTTCCTCTATAAAAGGTTAAAAAGACCCAAACGTAATAATGATCTGTTAGGCTTGGCGTCCAAAGACATTTGCTCGCCCGAGTGACATTCACTCACCCTAACAAGAAAACTTCGCTCCAACAGGAAGCGACATTCGCTTAACACATTTCAGGACATTTGCGACACTTCAGATCCGAATGTTCTTGGGTTTGTTTATTCAATAACCATAGCACTACAACATGTGCAAGTGACATTCGCTTTCATCGATTTTAACGATGTTCGCTCAGTGAGAGTGACATTCGCTCTACGTTTTAGCAAATAAGTCAGAGCGAATACCAAGAACGAATGTCACTCGACTGAGCGAAAGTCTTTGGACGCCAAGCCTTATGGCTCATAAAAAATTGCTTTGATGAGAAATTCACTTTGTTTTTTCTTCATTTCAAAAAATTAACCATTGTCAAACATTTACCTGTAGATGCCTGGTAAGGAGACATGCAATGTCATACATGATGAACAAATTTACTCCAGGGGAATTTTCAACTTCCTTGAGCAGCTGTTCGATCATTAGCACTGCGTTCCCATAACTAGAAAAAGAGAGAAAATTTAATAACAAACATAGAGAATATACAAAGCCTGTCGGAAAATCAAAATACTACCAGTGCTGGATACGTATGTGACTCTTGGTGGATTCAAGAGTGAGTTGTATGACAATACATAGTTGTTAATGCACTTAAAATAACAGCAATTCCAATGTCATCCCATCTACAGTCAGTGATCAACACTAAGTGTAGTTTTTGCCAAATTGTGAGGTTCATTGTTTGAGTTGAGGTATTAGGAGTTTGTAATATGATAATTTTACCACTCTACATCCCTCACTAAAATTGAATGTGTTGTTATAGCAAACAAATGCTCAGATTTTTAACACATGATTTTGTATATATCTGGAAACGAAAAAATTAATTTACCTAAATAAGCATGGATCTCCTACAGGAAAAACATAACGGAAAAAGTGATGTTTATACATAAAAATCACAACAAAATGGTGGATATGTGAGTATGGGCCAGTTTTTTGTGGAATTTTTACTTTTTTTTACTTATGCAGGTGAAGGAAATAACAATGAATGATATCATATCACTTCCTGTAAATTAAAGAACTTTTGAAATGTTACCTTTCCCCTCGCTTTAGACTGAAAAATTTCCAGGGAACTTCATGGCGACAAACAGCACCAAAGACTCCTGTCTCATCAACCTTTGTTGACTTTATTTTTGCACGCAGCTTATCACCAGCTTGAAAGCTATTGCATTCCTATATTAATGAAAACAATGACAGAATGCATGTTTAATTGTTAAGTACAGGAACAAGTTTTTCTTAGTTCATGCAATTGCAAACCAACAAATCAATTGATGTGTAAACTTTTTCTTAACATGTTGCATTTCAAACCAAAAAGGCATGATGACAACATTTCTATAAATACAGGGTGTCTGTAAAACAATTGAACAAAATGAAATGCATCCTCTTTGCAAAGAACAATACGCTATTTTAACATTATTAATTCTGTGTAATTTGCTTGTTTCATTATAAAGACATGTAAAGTTTGCTGAAAAGGCAAAACTGACAAAAGCGCCTCTTAAAGAAGGCCATGCATGGAATGAGGGAGTGGGTAAATCACGTTTTTTCCTTTAACTTGACAACTATAAAATGGCAATATTTGGTAACATAAATTATAACTCCTCTGTCCACACCAAGTACTGAGGAAGATACCAACTTTGACATCTTTTTATTCTGACATAAGGATCGATTTGGAAATATACATATTTTCGCTGATTGAAATTCCAAATAAGGTACATGTTTTTGACTATTACTGCCGTTTCCCAAAGAAATATATAAGCCTTCCTAGGAGATCGAAAATAGGGGACACTCAGTACAAAGGTGTTATGTATATTAGGCAAGCCTGATATAAGGCATACAATCTTTTTTCCTTAATCAATTATGTTTAGGCCATTCAATGTCAAGTTCTTATTTCTTGGACCACATTTTACATACCTGCTACAAATTGATGGTCAGCATTAAATTTAGAATTATTATTAGACACTTTTTTTATCTTTCAATATTTGTTATTATTTTTAAATAATCATGCAAATCACATAAATCAACAGTAAATCAATATAATTACTGAAAAAAAAATTGTACACATTACAATGATAGTAAAAATTGTCCAATATAACTCAAATAAAATAATAATACATGTACTTAAATATCAAATCTCCACTTTTTAAAATTTCCCCTTGTTTTTGGCAATAAAATACTCATTTTCCCTCGTCATCTTAATATGGGCCTTAAAACCAATAACATTTGGATTTTTACCTTGGAATTTACTAACATAAATATAATATTTTAGGCTTAAAAATAAATGTGTAAGAAATTTATCCCCCAAGATACCAAAAATCAAATCAAATTTAGAACAAGAAAAATCAATGTCACATTTATCTGCAATAATATGAATAAGGTCATTCAAAATAAAATTATTATTAGACACTTGTCGTTCAGTGTGTACTGCGGTTAGGAAATGAGTTATTGGGTGCAACATGTTTGAACAAACAAGTTTGCCTGATTTGGCTGAGGTGAGCCTTTGTTTTACAGAGGGAGATCTATCATGATATCGGCCAAGTTAGTGCTCACTTGGCACTGTACCTCGGTAAAGTTCTAGAGTTCATCTCAAATGAGGACAAAAAAGTAAACTTTAAACAATCTCGGATCAGTTGGTAAGAAAAAATGATCAGTTTATTTTGCTAAAGTCATACATATGAAGAAATATTTGCAGAGCACTTTTTGGTGCAGTTGGCCAAATTTAGGTACATAGTCAGTTACATAACCACTAAGATACTGAATTGCTTTGAGAAACTGTAAATCAAAAACACAACATGAATTGTATCTGATTCAGCAAATCTATATTCAACTATTCAAAATTCTCTGAGAATTACATTTATATTAGTGAGTAAATGCAAACCGTTACCTGAAGTGCGCTGGAAATTTTCTCCTTCGAATTGTAGGTTAGCATGTACTGATCCACAACTTTCTGATCCATAAATGACCGGGTGCCGTGCTTTGTGTCCGAATCAACCCCCTTAGCCTTGATCCACCTTTTCAGCCCAAATATGGCATCCAAACTGATGATCCGATTACCAGCAATCTAAAAAAAATAATAATTCAAAGTTAAGGTTACAACTTTGGTATTCTAAACAAATGCAAATATCAATCCTTCTAGGGTCTAAATCAAATATACTAGATAAATATTCTTGACAAATGATTGGTTAAATGTATATAGTGCACATGGGCCATACATATATATCAATAGCTTGAAGGAAATTTGTGAAATTTAATATAATAATTGCAAATTATTTTCAGCTAACCATGCAATGTGAGTCTATACAAAACTATAGTTGTTGGATTTAATTCGTGAACGCGTACTCAGAGCCTTGTGCGTACACGCGAACTAAACAACCTTGAAAATATACGCTCGCGTCAGGGATCACTGCGTACTTGCTATAAACACGATTCACAAATTAAATCCAACAACAATACATGTGGTGTGCTTTAAGAGTTCGTGACTCATGTTTAAACTGCCACCAATATTTAACTTTGCACACCAAAAATAAAAGCTTCAACTTAGGACTAAAACTGGGAGAGGCTGACTCAACTAACTACCAGTACATTACAGAAAATGAAATATGCATTCAATGCACTTAGAGATAATTAAGGACAGGAATACCTTTGGACATGCTGGACATACACTCTCCGATTCAAGTGCAGGACAGGCAAACCTCAATTCTCTGAGTTTTTGCTTGAAGAGTCTAAACTCTGAAAATGTTTCCTTTGTAAGTATATCATTCAAAGATGTCACCTGCAAATTAAAAACACAAATAAACAGACAAATGAAAAATTAAATAATTCAAAATCTGACCCCAAGGGAAAGGTCGGATGATGGGGTCACCAATAACACTTTTGATCACAGGTCCAAGATGAACAATTTAACACCTTAATCTTTGAAATCGGACAGAGTTGAAAATTTGACCTTTCTTTTGAATTTTGACCCCAAAAGAAAGGTCAGACGACGGGGTCACTTTTGATCGCTGGTCCAAGAAAAACAATTTGACACCTTAACCTTTGAAATCAGACGAAGAAAATAGACCCCTATTTGACATTTGACCTCAAGACCCTTCACCTCACCCCTAGTCCCCCACTCAATGATCATTGGCATCATTGCTACCGACTTTGATTTGAATTGACGCAACACTTTTCAAATGACAGTCAAATAAGGCCAAATTGACAAGTTCAGCCTATTTTGCAACTTGACCTCATATGACCTTTGACCTCAATAATGTGACCTTTGACCCCACCAACAAATGCGGGTTACCATGCTGCACCCATGACCTAAGTTTGGACGAAATCCATCGAAGTATGCAGAAGTTGGAGGCAAATGTCAACCCTTTTCACAACGACTCAGACGACGTGGACATCCACTACTATACCATAATCCCCCTTCTACTTTTCAAACCAGGGGGATAAAAATTGAATTTACATTTGGACTCGCCCTGATACAGTTTAAATGAATCAGAGGCCTCTCTTTTATTACCGGTACCTCAGGTTTTACACAATTAAGCAAAGAAAAAGATTTCAAGTTGCGCTATCAGGAATTGTGGGCCAACCTTTTGGAACTCTTTGGACAAAAATATCAAACATTTTCAAAAAACAAATGAAATCAGAATTACTTAACAAATATGAGTAGCTTTCTTTGGGGCATATCTTGTGTGGTTTGTTTGATCGTTTCGTTTGTGTTTCTTGCAATTGGTTTGTTGTTGTCGTTGTTGTAACCGTAAGTTAGAAGGGCATAATTAACTCAGGTCTTTTTGGCCTTTCAATTGTGTCCTCAATATCATGTTTTTGTTATTTTTATTGTATTTTAAAAGTGTTCTGATTGTTTGTACATGTAATTGATATTGGAATAAATTTTGACTTGACTTGACTTTGATTTGACAATATTCTACAATTTACATGATTACAACCTAACAAGGCATACTTTTGTTTGTGCAAGACCCAGTGTGAGTGGACTCTCAGATGTACACCAAAATTCAGCTCTGATGAGTATCCCCCTTGTGTTTTGAATTTAAATGCGCTTTTCTTAAATCTAAACAACAAACTACATAACCTACACTGTTTTATTACGATAAATATATAATGTAAATAATGATATGAATCTCTATCCTGATATTGTTGATCACAATTTTTTATATTGCATGATTATTATTCAACGGGTAAACAGAAAATACATTTGTAAAAAGTTTAACATGGAGCCTTACATGATAAGACATTCCAGATGATAACAGTTTCAGTGCCTGACAAAGACTTCTGCATGGAACATGGCATTCAAGGTACATCATCTCCATCCAATCCATCAAGGAGAAACTGAAGGCCACCTTGGGTCTGGTAATAGTTGATGGCCATAATCTATGACGAATAAGGGTTACACCTTCGACTTCATGTGAGCAGAAAATAACTGGAATTTTATGTTGTCTCCCTAAAAAGAAACATGGGCTACACGATTAATCAAAATGATTAAAGCAATAATATACGAGCAAATAATCCCATGTTTGATATTTTTAATTGAAATGTGCATTCCATTTTGTCTCTGCACTCAATCCGATAAACACCCTTAAGCTAAAATTTCTACACAACTGTTAATACATGAAGCTAAAGAAAAAGGTCATAGCAATTTCTTCTGTTTTGCTATGCATGCAGTCACGTGTTCCGGTAAAAAAACAACACATGTTTAGTTTTTATAAATGGCTCCATCAAACTCTATATAATTTGGACAAAAAAATTACAAGTTGGTAAATCTATCGAACTTGTCTGTATATTTGTATTTCACCTGCAGTACCTCACAATAAAATGTTCCCTCTAATTCATACACTCTGTGTGTCACCTAACCAATCAGATCGCAAGAATACAAAGTTCACGGAGTGCAGAGGAAATGCACAATACACTTTGCTTGTAGCATTCCAGTTTGCATGGTGGGCGTTTAGTGCGCATGAATGTTTCATTGTTTTTGTCGGGTGACGATTTATTTAGTTTAGAAAACTGTTGGACTTATTCCTTTTCACAAAAGATACAGTATTATTTTTCTGTCGTGTATGAATTGGATTAAGAGATTTGCATTCAATTTTGCTTGTAAAATGAAACAAAATCAATTTAATGCACTCAAGGTACATTCTTGATTGTGATTGCTGTCAAATTGACCGCACGTGCATTGATTTGGTCTAATTTCACTCATTTATTAATCTGTAATTATTGTAAACCCTATGTAAGGGTATAATTTTTGCTGTCACCTTCAGATTTTTTGATAAACATGTATGGAGGATACCTAATTTCTCCAAAAAAACAAGCAAGAACGTGTACATGCATGGATAAAGAAACCAAATTCACATACATGTACAATCATCCTGTGACTGGTGACAAGAAAAACTAATTATAAAGGCTCTACCTACCGTAATTGTCAACAACTACAATATCCTTCACTTTCTGAGACTGGCAAGTTTCGAAATGAGCATCCCTGCAAGTCCATGGATCTCTTGTAATTTGCACAGATTGAAATGATCCATCCTGTTCAACAAAAATACATTATATATTGGTGAGACAACTTTGGAGGTATGAACTCTTACATATAATATCCTTTGATTTGAAATCATTTACATTATATTGACCTCTGAATTGCATTTTGTGATGTTTCACCCTTGAATTGTTTTTTGTTAAGGAACCGCAACTATGGGGGTGCACATGTAGCTATTATTTACATTTCTGAAAACCTCCAAAAACCTGCAGAGAAATTTACACATGGATTTAGAGCATCGTAATCCGCAGCAACGCCGCCGCGCCACTCCCAGAAAAAATTAAGTCCCAGAAAAAACACACCAGTCAGCTTAAAAATTATCAATAATAATATAAAGTCGGATTATAATAATACAAATAACACAAATTTCTGAAGACAAATGATTTTTTTTCTGGGAATAAATGCACAAATGAGTCAAATTTTGGGTGATATTTTCATAAATCTTACAGATAATTCTCGTCAGCACAATAAAAGTTCCCAGAAAGGTTTATTTTTTTCTATACCCTGCATGGATTCATAAACAGAAATTATGCCATTCAGAGCTTTCAATTCGTTAACAAAAAATGTACACTGTACTGTTACTTCCAGTTGTACCATGCTGTATGAATGCATAAGGAACTAAATTAAATTAATGTAACCCCTATAAAGGTGCAAGTTCCTGTAACTTACATGTATTTGTAGGGGTTAAATTTATTTTTCTTCATAAATCAACCCTTTGGCCAAAGAGAGGTACCGTAAAAAAAGATTTAATAAAATCAATGCCAAGAATACATAAAAATTAGTGCTTTTGTTGAAACATTGTATGCCACTATTTTTTCAATATATCTCGCCATATCAACCTGAAATTTGTTGACAAAATTGGGCATGTAAAATTTGATAAAAACATGATATATTGGGCATTAATTCGAAGAGGATAACAACAATACAACTGATGCAGTAAAAGTTTATTATTGTTAAAGTTAAACGCTGATTAAACTTCATGCTATCAAGCACATGTGTTGAATTGAACTATGAAGTCATCAAATGTTTGTTACCGGTCTACACTTTTTATTCAATCAAATTTATTTGGTGACGTCACAACCAAATACTTGGTATAGGCCTGGGACTAAAACCTGGGTACCCGCCCGTCATGAAATTACCCGGGTCCAAAATCTGCTGTCAGATTACCCGAACTGCACAAAATAATCATAGAATTTAAAATTTTGTGCAATAATGTTTGATAAAATTAGCTTCTTGTCGTAGTAAACATGATAAATCATGACTACAATTGGCAAAAAATCTTAAGTTTTAGTGTAAAATTGAGACATCATTGTCTTAGTAGATCGTCAACCTTCCTGTTCTAACGCTGTAAATGCTCATATCAATACGGTCGGGTACCCGGGTAACCGCCCGAAACATAATTCGGGTACCCGGGTACCTAACTACCCGAAAAGTAGCATAAAAAGGTTGTGAGGATGTCGAGTATAGGTTGTCACTTACAGATGCAAGCTCTAATGACTATAAATTTTCTCATCGAAATGTAGATGAATTCAACGATACCATGTACTCAAAACAATATCCATCACACTCACAAATCCGTGTGATGACAAAACTATCACAATGTAATAGTGATTTTCCTTAATCAGACTTAGTTATGATTTTCACTTTTAATGAAGACCTTCATTGGCAATAGAATGTTTTAATTTTTTTTGCAGCCAGCCCCTTATATTGTGAATCTTACTATAATTTGCGAAATATTGTATGTGTGTGTGTGACCATGTTCACAATAAGCTCAGTGAAATTTGATTTAAACGGAGCAAAATTCACGGGAATGATAAAGAAAAACACAAGGATGGTTCCAGGCTATATTTGGTCAACAACCGTCAAGGGGTTGCTTCAAAAAGTGCAAAAAACCTGTATTTTCAGACCATTTTTGAGCTAGAAAATTACTTCAGTCGTTACTAGGCGAGTGCATGAGTAGACAAAACGCATCCAAGAACATTGCGTCATACACGCGATAGCAACGGGCCATATTAAAACTTGCGGGGAAAAATAGGCGAGTCCAGTGACGGGTGTAGTGATAAAAAAATGGAAATATGATAATGGGGGGATGATTGATAATGATGAAATACGGGATAGAGACTACGCTGGAGAACTTACAGGCGATAAGCCTCAAGGTTGGCACGATTTAAATCGCGATTTAAATCAAATGATTTTTAAAATAAATCATTGATTAAATAAAAATTTTGGTGCTACTCAATTTTTTCACTTGTTTATCAGAATTTTTAATATTTTTTCCCCTGCATTCATACATCTTATAGTTTTGCTCATTTCCAATGTAAATGACCCATAGACCCTGACCAAGGTACAATTTCAGCATTACAACTTGATTTGTACAGGCAGGAAAATGTGTAGTATTTCATGCAGCAAAATTCACAAAGTTGTTAATTGTTTCCAACCTTCAAATCAAATCAAGTCAAATCAGATCAAACTTTATTTCCATTCAAACAGTACATAAACATGAACACTGTTAAAAATCTTATGGAGAAGATGGCTGGAAGGCCAATAAGGCCTGTTAAATAGCCTACCCCTTTATAACACTACACAACACAGTAGACAGCAGCAAAGAAAATAAAGATACCACAAAAAATATGTACAAAAATGTAAGATGCAAGTTAATTATAAGCTTGCAATAGGTGACGTTTGAATAAAAGATTCTTTAATAATTTTCGGCAAAGAGTTCCATATATAATACGGGGCCGTTCGTTCTAATGCTTTAGTGAGAGAAAGCTTTTTTGTTATTGGTCAATTGCAAATCGTTGGTATGTCTTGTATTATACTTATGGATATCAGAGCGTTATGTAAATTAATAGCGAATAGCGCGGGCATCCCGCTAGTTAGGGCATAATTTTGCTTAAGTTTACAACAATTGCAATAACATTAGGCCTACTAAAATTCTTACCTTATATACTTCAGGCACATGTAACAGATGTTGATGAGTCTCCTTGACATGCTCACTACAATACCTAGCAGATGGTGAACATTCCAAGCATCTGTGGGAAGCAACTGTGGAGCACAAATCGCACTCTTCCTCCTCTGTAAATGGGGCCTGGCCTTCTATGTATGCTCTAAGAATAGTGTCCCTGCTATTTTTCCAAGCAGCCATGTTGTTTCTGGTCTTTTGGCGATAGTTCACTTTCTTTTTGCCATGCCGCCATCGCTTTGGTTTTCTTCCAGAATGTGTATTATTGTCAGCCTGAACAATGTGGTCCAGGTCTGCATCTGGGAAAATTTTCCGTAGATCTTCCCTATCCCACTCAGCAAATGGTCTGCCTAGCCCATTGGTGGTTGATGATCTTCGGACATGATTTTTGATACTACCTGTTTTCTTTAATTTTCCTTTCCTATTCAGTTTGTGAACAGTGGCAATTGTGAAACTAGTTTTCCGAGATTGCCGGAAACTTTTTTGTCGGGTACTCATTGTTCTGAAAAGATGGAAACATGACACAATATTAATATATAAATATACCATTGACTCAATGGTTAATTTTGCGAATTTTTTGCAGTCACATTTTGAACAACTCGCGCTCATGAAAAATGTGGGAAATGTGCTCTTGCACACCTTAGTGGGTTGCTTAAAGCCATAGGTAGTCAATTAGTTTACCAAATTTATATAAACCTGTGAAAATTCATGATCATTTTTATGTAAAAATCACCCAAAATTAAAAAATGCATGATCAAAGTACACATTTTGATTTTTTCAATCAACAAACACTCAAACTTACTCATTAATATTATTAACAAATTGGCAAATAGCAAAAAAGTAATTCTTAATTGGCCACTTGTGGCAGATGAGAACACATTGGTTGTATAATAGGAAGAACTGTCAACCGTAAGCTGCAAGGTGCAATTCATCAGTGTTCCTGCTAAGGCTGAATGTCGTGAAATTGGCACAGAAGCTCAAAATATTGGCGCAAAGGGTTCCCAAAACAAAAAAGTCAAAATAGGGTTTAAGTACAACGTTCACTTCTTTCATTTTATTCAGATTATATTCAAAATTACTCTCATTTTTGAGGTGATCTTCCCAAAATTGGCAGTGGCGAGATGTATTTTTCTTTCTTTTATGTCGCTTTGGGGCAAAGCAAAAATACTTAGCGGGAACACTGCAATTCATGATTTTGATGTGACAAAAATCTTGCTTCTTTTCTAGCCAAATAAAATGAAGAGTACAACCAAGAGTACAACATAAATATATACTAAAAATTTCACTTGGTTCCAACAATTCGTTTCCAAGTTACATGCTTTTCAGCATTTTGAAAATCCCCATATGCTGCACTGTGTTGTAATTACTGTCTGGCCCCGACAATAATTAGAAAATATTAACACATTTTCTTACTTTTCTCAAAAATGCAAGCACGTATGAAAGAATGGTTTGGGGATCGTAACATTTATACCAGAGGAGTATTCCTATAAGCTAAGAAACCCAATTTTGATCGAGGTGACCTTGAGGGTGAAAAGTTTTGTAAGGCGTGATGGCTGCCGTTGATCCTCTATTACAAGGCAGCTATCGATTTCATGACTGCAACGTATTCTACAACGGCGCACATCACCGCGTATAGTGCTCGCTGTCCCTGCTACGCTATAGACACGTTGCCTTCCTAGCCAGAACAGTTCTCAGGTTGTTTGTGCGTTGTAGACTCAAGAGGACGAACATATTGCGCCGTGGGAAAAATTGATATGCATTGTTACCATTGTAGAATATGTTGCCGTCATGGATTCGAAAGACTCGCTATTCTGTTGGACGCAATGATGTCACAGACTAGAATCTCGTCCTCTGATTGGTCAATTTTGGCTGTTCCATGACCATGTTCACTCCCTGGCGTGAAAGTTGGAGGTCAATGAAAAAGTCCACAAAATTTACATTTTCACTCAGCTAAATTAATTTTTTGTATCAACCCAACCCATTCTTTAATATATTGTTCAAAAATGTGTCTTTATTGTAAGTAAAAATTAATGAACCAGAGCGGAAACATAAAATATTGGTTCACTCCATACATAGACATCGTACAGTTTGTTTCACTCCAGTAACAAGGACTGAGTACGCCAAATTTAACAACTGCTTCGACAGAATAATCATAATACACTATGCATGCTATGTAAACTTAAAGCAATACTATAAGATTTTGATAAAAAGTGGTTTGTAGTAAAAACAGCTTAGAATGAAGGAATATGCCAATCTGAAAGCGTTTCGAAGTGTATTTTGTCAAAAAATTGTTTTGCCATTGAAAAATTAATGAAAAGCACATGCATGCTTTCCTATATGTTGAATTATATTTGGGATCCTGAACAGTGTTTCCGCTAATGATTTTTCAGTTGCGCCAATTTCGAATGGGCAAGTAACTATTGGCGCATGGCGGGGGGTCCAGGGGCCCGCCTAAGGGGCCGGTAGAGTCCAGGGGCAAGCCCCTGGCGGGGGTCCAGGGGGAGGAGGCCTGGATGCTCCTGCGTTTTAGTGTTTTCAGAAAGTGTTTGAGTGCACTTGGCTGGCTTGCGAATGAACTATTTTTAGATGATCTAAAATTCAACTTTCTGATTTAGTTTCCTTTTCTTTTTTGAAAAAATAATAAATAGCAAAGAACCTTTCGTCGGCCTCATCACATACCGGTCTATTTGTAAAGTCATATATTTGCGTAAATAATGTTTTCACATAGGCCTACTGATCTATATAACTTTAGTATATTAATTGACCTGTTTTTAAGTTCATTTTTCACTTTATTCATTTATTTAACGTAAGGAAATACATAATTCAATCTTCAAGAGACACCATGACACTATGAAATAAATTTATTGGAGCATGGTCATAAAGTGTTAACCCCTATTTTTTTTCTTGCGGTAACGCTCTGCGCCAATGGAGCGCCGTACAGCCTTAGCGTAAACACTGATCCCGAATTTAATTCAACAAATGGCCATAAAAGAAAAAGTAAGCATAATTAAGCAAAATCATTTGGAGGGTATTACTATCTACCAAAAAACAAACCCAGTAAGCTAAAAAAATCGCAAGTCATGGGTGACGGGGTGCTTCATTTTTAACACATCTTTATAGTATTGCTTGGCCTGTGGTAAATGTTTTTGTTTACTACGTTGTAGAATATGATTCTTTCTGCTTTTGCAGATAGTGATTTTTTCCCCGTTTTGGTTGATCTTTTTTAAAGTATGGATTATTTAGATGATCGAGTACCTCATTCTTGACAAGGTCCTCCCTATTATGGTAAAATTCAAAGGATGATTAAAGCTCTTCACATAACACACAGCAAACATATGACTAACCCAATTGAATGTTGACCAAGGTCACTCCACTACTACATTCATTTGTGTGGCAAATATTTTGAATTTGCTCCTTTTCAAACTGTATTTTGGGAATGAAGACATGTGTCGAAGTGGTATTTGTTTACACTGACATCACGCTGTGATTATCCCCTTTCTAAAGGTCTTTTTCATTCACACTTCGACTAAGTAATGAATTTTCTATAGCAAGTTTTCCATCAGTAGTTTAACATGTAAAAACTATGCTGTTCGTTCACTCAGTGGGTTGTTTATAAGCTGTAGAAGTAACAGTTTGAATTGAATGGTGGGAAGTACTTAAAACACCCTTTGGGTAAAATTGTTATGTCATTTTCCAATTTCTTGAAACCATGACTTAGAACTGAGGCTAGTCACTAGTATAGTATTGCTTTCTAAGCCTCTACACAGGCCTTCCGATGTACATGTACATCTATAGGAATGTGGGAATCGAGGTGAACATTTGGCAAGATTTTCTAAGTTCAAAGTCATGATTTCAAGAAATTGGGAAAAGGACAAAACAATTTAACCATCAAATACATGAATATAGTCCGAGGTGCTCAGCCATTAATACTCGATCGCCGACAATCTCCGTTTAATGTCTGAGATAATAGAGCATCGAAAAAGCAGGTTACACTGTTCAAGCTTTTGACCAACATTATATTGACATTAAGTGTACTTACATCACGAAAGCTGTATAAATATAATCCAGTACATATCATTTCCCACTACAAATGTTTAACTTGTCATCATTTTTATTAAAATCCGCTAAAATTCATCAAAATAGAGTGTCACTAATCAAAATAGAGTGGCACTAAATTGACAAAAAATCCCCTTTCGAAAATCACCATATGTTTAGTGCGCAAGCGCTGATAACCTCATTAATAATTATGAATCCTTCCGACTCCAACAACTTAACCACTACATTCCGTTGATTGCGAGAGCAAAATGCGCCAGGGACTGGAGGATTTAGTCTAAAATAGCGTTGGCATTTCCGGGGGATTTCCGAGAAAATTGTTTTGATATTACAACATTGCGAGAGATCAGGGCTAGAAATTCGTTCATTGCTGCGAGAATCTTATTGGATTCTCGCAAATCTATTGGGGAACAATCTTTGCAAGAATCTTTGGATTCTTTACATTCATACACAATTGTGTTTGCCTAATTTTACGAGAATCTATTTAGATTCTTGCAAAATCCTTTTTGGGAGAATCTCAGCGAGAATGGATTCTCGGATTCTCGCCGAATTTCTAGGCCTGA